>VDFB02016707.1:0-11564 GCA_007258455.2 Sequoia sempervirens | reverse complement strand
TTTCATCCAAATTTAACCAAACTTAAATCTACTTCTATCAAAATGGAAGATAGTCAAAACCCAGCCCTCGTCAAGATGGTGAGAAATGTTGGTAAGAAAAGACTTGAGAAGGATCAAAAATGAAAGGACTCAAATTCTTCTCAACAAGGGAAGAAATACTTGATCATATCATGTGTTTTGAATGCCAAAAGAATGGCCACAGCAAAAAAGAGGAGGGCAAGCAACAATAATTAAAGCAATTTGCAAGGAGTGCAGAAGCTTCTGCACTGCATGAGCTTTCATCCAAGCTCGAGACAGCCTTCTCCAAGGTGTCATGCTTATCTGCCAGCACCATTTCTAGTGTAGGGTGGCATGTGGATAGTGGTGCATCAAGACACATGACCTCCAATAAGAAGCCTTCCAGCAGACTTCAGGAGTAGAAGGCAAATATATAGGTAAAGCTTGATTATTATGCTAAATATGCTATTAGAAGAAATGAATGTTTTATATATAGGTAAAGCTTGATTATTATGCTAAATATCCTATTAGAAGAAATGAATTTTTTTTTTGTGTGCCTTCAAGTGAAGTTCCTGAACTTCATGATGTCCTAAATGTTCCTACATTAATAAAGAACCTAATTACAATTTTACCAAAAAAAAATTGTGTGTAGGTCAGTTTGATAATCAGCAAGTTATCATCAGAAATTACAACCAAGAACCTATCAAGCATTGGCTAAAGGTATACGAGAGGGTGGTCTTTATAGATTGATTGCTAACCCAATCAAACAATAGACCTTGATACATAACAGTGGCAAATTGTGTGAGATTTGGCAAAAGAGACTTGGTCACTTGCACTATGGAGCTCCACCTCTCTCAAGGAATAGCATAAGGATTGTCGAACTTCAAGATAGGGAAGACTAGAATGTGCAAGGGCCACGCACTCAGCAAGCACACCAAGATTATTTTTTCTAGTAGTGAGCATGGATCAAGAGGGGTTCTTAATTTGATTCATTCAGATGTATGTGGACTTATGTTAGCAACTTCATTGCCACAAAACATTTACTATTTTCATTGATTAATGATTCTCCAAGGAAAACCTAGATTTCATTCATGAAGACCAACAATGGAATCTTTGAGAAATTTCAAGAGTTCAAAGCTCTTGTGGAAAATTAGATAAGTAGGAAGACTAGGATTTTGGCATCAGTTCGTGGAGGTAAGCATATCTCCAAGGAATCCATTTCCTTTTGTAAAGATTTAGAGGTTGGGAGTACGCTGATGTGACTTACAACACTAAATAAAATAGGGTGACAGAGAAAAAAGGTCCATTATAGAGACAACAAGGCCATGATTCATGACCTAGATTTACCCATGTTTCCTTGGGCAAAGGCATGCATTTGTGTGTTGTACATATTAAATAAGTGTCCTCACAAGGTGTTAAAGGACAAGACTCCAAAAGAATCTTTCATAGGAGAGAAACCTAACGTTTCCCATTTTCTACTATTTGGGATTCTTGTTTACATTCATGTGCTAGAGGGAAAAAGGACTAAATTTGAATCCTCCAATCTAAAGGTAGTCTTTGTGGGATACAATGAGTCTTCCAAGGCGTACAAGATCTATGTTTTGTCACAATGAACGATCTTAATGAGCTAAGATATGAAATTTGATGAGGATGTCTAGTGCCCTAAGTCTCAAAAGCCTCCCATGGGTTTGATGAAAGTGAATAGGTGGTTGTTCCAATTTTGATTAACAAAATACATCTGTATCCACTACAAATCAGACAAGTGTTCATATAGTAACAGATACCTCAACATAAAATAGCAAAGAAGGCTAGATCACTTACTTAAACATTGCAAGAGGCACAAAAAAAACTAGGAGCCCTGAAAAGTTCTTCCATAGTAAGTCATCCACCTAAGAAGTTTCTGAGTTATGTTGTTTAGATGGCTTCCATCATTCATGCAAAGCCTTCTAGTTTCAAGAGCAAACTTAGAGCAAGTGTGGCAAAATGCCATGGTAGAGGGGTATAACTCCCTTCTATTGAATGATCTTTAGGAGACTGTACCCAGACCAAATCTAAAGTCAATGGTTGATTCCAAGTGGTTGTATAGGGTAAAGCATGTAGCAGATGGGAGTACAGAAAAGTAGAAGGCTAGATTTGTTGCACAAGGATTCTCTCAAAAAGAAGAGGTTGACTATGATGAGATTTACACTTCTATTGGAGGAATTATGTCTCTTACAGCTTATTTTGGTTGGTCTTTACATCAATTGGATGTATAGACAGCTTTCTAAATAGCAATATAGAGGAAGAAATGTTCACAAATCAGCCCAGAAGGTTTGAGGTGGATAGGTGAGAGACCCATGTATGCATGTTGAATAAAGCCCTATGTGGGCTGAAGCAAGCACCACATGTTTGGTACTCGTGGATTGATGAGTCTTGTTGAAGTTGGGCTTCACCAAAACTACTGTAAATCCTAATCTTTATTATTTGTTTGATAAATCTGATATTTTAGTTTTAGTCATGAATATGGATGACCTTCTTCATACAATGAGAAGGGCGTAGAAGGTGCAAGGGGGAGATAACATCTGAGTTTGATATGAAGGCATTATTTTCTATGCTTAAGGTGTGACAGGGTACAAGAGAAGTCTTCCTAGGTCTAGGGAAGTACACAATAGAGATTCTAAAGGGAATTTCTGATGATGGATTGAAAGCCCCTTCCCACTACAATGGTTCCAAATCTGAAATTGACTCAATATTCAGAATCGAACTCTAGTTCAACATTAAGAATTAAGAGGTAAAGTATATGTGCAGAGTTCATACATGCATGGTTAGTGTAGGTCCATCACTTCATAAATGAGGATACAATGTCATGGTGCAACACACTGCTCTATCACACCATTAATTTTTATTCTAGGGTTCTCTCTTCCTAGAACTTTTTGATGTTAACTGCTCTAACATCTAGTCCCGTTGACCAAATTTTGGTCATCTGTGGACATTAATATAATTTATTTCTTTCTATGTGCTTGTATCTCTTCCAACTTACCTTAGATTGCAACATAAAACACTATTTTACAAGCTTGTAGATTTTCAGACTTGCCATACAACCCCAATGCTGCACCAGCTGATCTGATAAATAGACTAAGATTTGCAGGCCTCATTTATTAACACCACACAATACTGAATACTTGCATGTGCAATCTTATCCCAATATACGGTACTAGAATTGCCCGCTTTGCTGAAGCCTGAATGCTTGCCTGTTCAAGATTGTCCTAAAATACACATTAGAATTGCACACTATGCTACTCGAACTATGATTGCACTACAGGCCAACCTTTATGTTTTGTCCAGTTTATGATATTGTTGAAATGAAATCATAAATGGAAAAATCAAAAATCAAAACACAGTCTACCTTATCTTCATGGAAAATAGAGACCATCAAAATTCAAATATTATTGGTGGTACTAGCATGCTTTTATGCTGCCTCATTTTGATGTATTAATAACAAATGAAATAAAATTAACAGATTAAATGTCTTGAAAATAAAATATAGATGCTAGCATGGTTGCCGTTTAATGCAAATTCTTTCCCTCCCATATATACCTCAAACTATCTTGTACTAATAAATGAAAAAATATGAACAAATAAAACCTCTTGAAAACAAAACATAGCTAATAGCATGATTGTGGTTTAATGCAAATTCCTTCACTCCCATACATACCTTAAACCCCGTAGAACCTCTGGGGTGTTTGCAAGGTTTTAAAACCTGTAAAAATTGGACATGAGTCACAGTTGCCATCATTGCTATCGATTTGATTCAATCATTAGTTTAGTAGAACTCTGATGTTTATCAGACCACAGCAGCTGAGTTCTTTCCAAGTAATTGAGAAAGATTTTAAGAAGAAGCAAGTAATGAAGAAGAGATGCTTGGACTTCTTCAAAATCCTTCAGAGCAACAAAATTGTAAGTTTCCAAAACCTGGTGACACCAAAAACATATATTTAAGGTGATATTATAAGATTTCAACTAATAAAAAATATAAAGCTAAACCATTCAACTTTTTCCAAATTAAAGAATCAAATTTTTCAGAAAATAACTCAATGCTGACTATAGACATTATACTTAAATAATTAGATTCTTTAAAATGAGAATAATAATACGTTGCTTGATAGCCAATTGACTTATTTCACAATAGTAAATAATCTCAAAGTAATTGTTCTGAGCATTCTATCAGTATCACTAATGTTTCAATATTTTGTAAGCTTTCAAACTATTGCAATCCTTAGGCTTCTGATATCAATGAAGCAAGATAAGAACACTAAAAACCTTTTGACTGTGGAAGCAATAAGGACCTAACATGGAAAGGTTCAATCTCTGATTCAAAGGTAATACAAGCTTAGGAAATACATGGACAAGCAAAAAGGTTCTCTACATCCAAATTCTTCTCTACATAACTGCCTTTTTCTACAAAGTTGAAAATGTCAAATCTTAAGTGGTTCTTATATCTCAAGTTCACAACTGAAATGATGGTTATATGCAAACTAAAACATAGAAATCATCTGTCTTGATACCTGCATGTAACAAAATAAATTTCAGTAAAAATATGCTATAAGTTTACAAATGTTTGAAGAAATCCACAGCCACAAAGCAGTATCTTACTGCAGTACCTTTCAGTCAAGTAATCACATTTCAATAGAAAGCTTGTCAGAAAACATGTCAAAGATCTTCTTTTTAAAATTAGTTGGTAACATGCGTTAATAGAGGAATATTAAACCATATCCAGAAACCCACAAAACATGATTTCAGCATTACTTTCTCTATTTGCTTCTGATTATACTTGTTACAGCAGCCTTCCATAGAGCTATCACCTTTATCTTGTGATAAAAACTCTTTAAAGAAACGGAGGTTGCAAAGGCCTACTAATTTGGAGGTTCACTTCACACTTTGACAAAGCCCAAACCTATGCAGGGTCAATATCTCAGTGGAAAAGAACCCCTATGTGCTCATAGGGGTTCCTAGGTATGAGTTCAATCCAGTCCATGTCTTGGAACAAAGTATTAAATCTTGGTAGGTATGTCACTCAAGCTGTTTGTGTCTTGAGCTTAAATCTGGGAGGTTCAATCCAAACATCAAAGCTTTAACATGTGAATGCATGGAGGGTTAGTCGAGTGATGCCCAGCAAATACCAATGACAGGTCCTAGGTTTGAGTTGTAGCTGTTCTGCGTATTTCAACAAACTAGCTTCACATAAGGACTCTTCCATGACAAACTGAATATATTTATGAAATTTACAAGCTTAATTACTCCAAATCATCATTTATGCAAGCAAGGTATTTTGATCCCAAACTCACTGTTGAGAAAAAAAATACAATTTTTACAAGACAAAATTGAAATTAGTCTGATCCCTGTGATGGAATACTCTCTTTCCCTGATCAATAAACAGGAAACAGATCAAAAGGGAAATTTGAGGGCATTCACTAGCTATTGGTTGTTAAGTTCAATCCCACAGCATAATAGATTTTAAAACCTCAAATTTGACTAACCATGATTAAATGTAAATGCTGTTATATGTAAACCACGTGCAAAAAACATAATATCTGTAGGAGAAGATGGGCATTTAAACCCAGAACAATCCACTTGCCAAAATTTTAAAAAATTTATAATGTTTGAACTTCAAACCATCCATCACCAACACATATAAATCTGATGCCACAATAAAGAAATTCAAAAACCTGATTTTGATGTGGGGCAATCTATCACAATTTCCAGCCAATAACAAGAATTAAATGCGCTTCTAGATAATGCTGTCTTGGCAGGCAAGTCCCCATTAGTTGAGGTCTCATAGGAGCTTTTGAGATTGAAATTAGAATCGGAATGAATAAACATCATTCTACATTTAACTGTTTATGCCAAGTAATAATTTATAGGTCAGTGATATTAAAGGCTTGTCTCCTGCACAGAACCCAAACAATTTGTGTCTGATATCACATGAAAAGGGAAACTTGAAAGGTCCTAAATCCCAAGGAAGTATAGCCTATGTTAACTGATCATGAATATCTATGGACCAAGAAGCAACAATTGTAGTTTGACCCCTACCTGGCAATTACAGAGCATATTTATTAATGATGAATATCCTTAGACATGGGACGAACCATAGTAGTGCAACACATAAGTCATAATGACAAAGCATTATTTGAGCATAAATGGTATTCAGTCAGTCAGATTTACATCAATCAACCACGAACATCTATGGATTCAAAACGAAAAATAGCAGCATGACACTTAACAACAATTACATGGTATGTTCAAAGTCCAAGTGTTTTTTCAAATACTCCAGATTTTTATTGACTATCCAGGAATACCTATAGACTCGTATCCAACCATAGTAGCAAGACACGTACTTAATGTGGAAGTTGAGTGTTTTTCCATTATTCAGATTCAAATTCGTTGAGAATGAATAACTAGGGATTCGGAACCAACCATTGCAGTACCACATTACAGTTATATAGAAAAATGTTCTCCTACTGAAGGAGAACAGCACTTACACAACAATGAGACTGTGTGGCCCAATTGTGACTGGCTTTCAATTGCTTTAACATAAACCATGAAAACTTCCAAAGATAAAAAGAGATTTAATAAAATAAAACACCCCCTAATTACTAGAACATAACGCAGGAAAACTCAAAAAATAAAAAAACATACTAAAAACTTCCAAACTACTTTAACATAAATCAAGAAAACTTAAAATAAAAATTAAATTAAATTCATTCAAATTTGAAGGACTGAGTCATGTCTCTATTGTCCACTAGTAGTTCTTTTCATCAGAAAGAGCCCGCTAAAGATCAAATATTAAATTTATTCAAAAAAATCAATCAGAAAGAGCCCACCAAAGATCAAATATAAAAATACATACTAATAAACTTCCAAACTATTTGAACATAAATCAAGAAAACTAAAAATAAAAATTAAATTAAATTCATTCAAATTCGAAGGACTGAGTCATGTCTCTATTGTCGACTAGTAGTTTTTTTCATCAGAACCACCAGGGATCAAAAAGCATACACAGTTGAATCCAAAAGCTTGCTCTACGACTTCATGGACTGTGGAAAACTCATACCAATTAAATCAAATATTGCTAAATTTGACCCCACAATATAAACGAGGAAGCCAAATTCAAATCCCAGGTAAATTTGACAGAATCAATGCTCCTCAGCCCTTAGCTCTTTATAAAAGGCGATTGATGATCACTACACCTGATTACTAAATAAAATAACAGGATGCTTACTGTCCTCACTCAAAAAACAATAATCTATATGATTGTCAGTTTCCGTGGTAATGAGAGCTCATGTCTAACATGCAATTTCTGTGCAACTCAAAAGTTTTACTCACAACGCAAGAAATCAAAAGCAAACCAATGCGGACGCCCAACTATACATCTGTTTGAAATTTCCGAGCCAAATTCTAACCAAAATTAACAAAATTGGAGTCAAAATAAAGAGCACAACTAACCGATTTCCCTGGGACAAAATCTGCAAGGACTTTACAGCCAAATCACAATCAAATCCACACCAGGTCGTTCGGCTGATAATATTTCCCCGTTACTTTCACTGCTACTTTTTTCTTTTCTTCTTTTACAATGTCAGGCAGGCGGAGGGTTTCACAGATTTCGTGCGGATTTGAAATATAAACGAATAAGCATCGAGTTCGTCATTATCCATATGTGGTGTATATTATTAGGCGATGGAGGGTTTTCTCGAAAACGGTAATGTGGTAGACCCCACGACGCAGACGAATTGGTAGCGTAATGGAAGTCTGCCGACTAAAACGTGTGGTATCAATCAAACACGTGTGTTTTTATACGACCCGACTTTAGGTGTTCTATAGGCGGACATGTTTTTCATAAATATTTGAGATTTTTGTACGGCGAAGTAACAAAGATATTTAGATATTTGAGAACTGTGCAGGTAGACGTGGCGACGCGGTTGTTTGACTGGTTGGGCATATATGCTTTTCAAGATAAAGTGAAAAGTGTGTATTGGTTAGTGTTTGAAAATTAGTTTAGTTAGTTAAGATGAGTGTTAATAGTTTGGTTAGGTTGTATAGGTCAAATTGGTTATTAGTTTGGATAAGTTAAATATTTTGAGTATTTAAATATTGTGTTTTAAATTAAAGTTATATAAATATGGTGTTTTAAATAAAAGTTATATATAATGTATTTAATATATTCTAAGAAAAAAACTATAAATAATGAGAAGGAAAAATGGATTTCTATTTGTGGGGGCATGTTCATAATATTTTGTATTTTTTTTTCAATGGTAACATTTTTATTACATGTTTTATTGACAATATAATTAGTGTACTAGGTATATTTGTTGCTGGAAAAGAATTAACATTTTAGATATGTTATTTATTGTAATGATGAAAATTACTTATCCATTCTCTTTTTCTTTATGTTTCGAGTTTTCTTTGATTCAAGTGTCATAAATGTAATAATTACTCTACAAAGATTGTAATGTCTTTTTTGATGTGTGTCCTTGTATGTTGCAGAGTCATGGTATTTGGATCTCTTGGTTGTAAATTTGTATTATTTTATCTATTGGATAGTGAATCCTTCATGTTAGGATATGCAGGTGATGTTGATGTGTTATCTAATTCAAATTTGTATGGATGTGTTTGGCATGTATGGTTTTGGAGGTTTTATGTTTAGTCAAAATTTGTGGTTAGTAGATATGTCGAATATTTTTTTTTTAGAATTCCCAAATGTTGTATAGTTCAGGATAGTTTCATATTTGCATGCATGCTTGCAAGAAAGGTGAAAGGCTTGTTTATTAGATTCTAGTTCCTAACTTATGGTTGTTTTAAAGAATTGTGGATTGTTTGGCATTTGGGCTATGATGTTTATGTCATGGGAAGAATTGGTGTGGTGCCTTAATTATGTTCTCACTAGTGGAGGTTTGAATTTATAAGTTTTTAGGTATATACATTTTGGAATATCTAACTTGCACAATTTTGAAATCTTTAAATGTTGTGGTTTACTTTGGTTTCAATAGGAGCAATGACCATACTTTTATGTCATGTTTTTGGAGACCACATGTGTGCAATATGTGGTTGTGGGAGCCTTGTCATGCATGTTGCATGGAGAACTTGGAAGTGGATCTATGAAGAGTTAATAGTGTCATGTATGTGTAACAAGGAGATCAACCATGATAGTGGTGAAGGTGATTTGATGGTCTTGTAAGCATCTTGATTATTGATATAATGTAACAAACACAACCTTATAACAAGGAATTTACTTGGAATTTTAACCATAAAGTAAAAAGTACTCATTCCATAAAAATAGGACATAGAAATTTTCTTTCAATAATTGAAATTGCAAATGCCTATCTATTATCATAAGCATAACATAATAAATTCATTTCACTTTTTGAACTAAAAAGAATAAACAACTTTTGATTTTTACACTTTTCACATGAATGATTTCAAATAAATAAAATATAACATTTACTATTTAAGGAGCAAGGTTAGAGATCCATATCTGGATACTTTCTTTCTTTTTTGTCTCACAAGACTTGGCATGCCATCTATAAGGAGAGCATCACTCAGGTGCTTTACCTCCAACCATAGACTATCGGTCCCCTACACACCTTCCTCACTAGAAGTGGCCCCGCCCTTCGACAAAGGGAATAGTTAAGAACACTATAGTAATTGATAAGTAGGAGGTATTTTTCCACAACATGTCAAATTGTGATATTGTTGTCAGGATTCAACCCTACAGTTTTACGAGTCAAACTCATTAACCCATGTTTCATGAGTAGTGGTTCAAAAGAACCCAACTCTCATGATAATGAATGGTCCACTTAGCACTCATTGCATCCAAGTGAAGCACTGGGCCTTCCCAAGAGGTCACCCATCTCGGTACTACTCCAACTCAAGCACGCTTAACCACAAAGTTTTTCCCAAGGTTAAGCCCACTTAGCGTACAACCCCATTTGTAAAAACTTCAACAAGTGTTGTGCCTTATGAACCATTCATTATAGAGACCCTTTAGCTCACCAATTGATATATAGGAGGTATTTTTCCATAGTGTCTCAAATTGTGATATTGCTATTAGGATTCAACTGTGTAGTCTTACGAGTCAAACTCATTGACCCATGTTTCATGAGTAGTGGTTCACGAGAAGAACCCTCTATTAATTGTCATCTAAGCTCTAGTATTGTTCCCTACTTAACCAATATCATCAAACAACTATGGGGACCTTCCAACTATGAATGACAACTTTGATTGTGTTAAGTATCTGGAACATAGTGAATCGATAAGTGCAAGCAGGGACTATTACACTCACTTTGGCCAAATATTTGTAAAATATGCAATTGTTGCTTTCTTGGAGCGAAGTCGTTTGTTCACCCACCTTACTTGACTTGGAGAACTTAATCTAACTTATAGTTAAAACATACTGTAGACCATTGGCTAACATTGCATATATATTTTTATTTAAAAAGTGATGCCTTTATCTAATTCTTACTCCTAGACACCTATCAATCCTGAGCATAATTCTACTCCTTGATTGTTGTATGTCTTGAGTATACTACTGCCCCTAGACACCTGTCAATCTCGAGCATAGGACTACTCCTTGTTAAGTCATAATTTATTTAAATTGGTTAATTCTTCTTAAATTTGGAACACCTATGTTACGTTCACGTAACGTCTTAGACCTTGGAAACCGCCTCATGTATAATTTTATTACCTACTAAGTCGATAAACAACTTAACTGGTTATACTTTACTAATGTTGAATATCCAAGTTATGTTCTTGTAACTTCTTGGGGCTTGGCAACTACCACTTATTCAAGTCCTTCGTATTAACCACATGAGATTATCTAATTTCCCATTCTATGCACAAGTAGTTGATACTGATGACCCATTTTCTTTGACTAGACTCCTCTTGGTCACAACTAAAAGTATTGACAAAATGATCGAAATATATAATACAAATTATTAATCTTAAACTAAAGATTCCTTCTTCATATAGAAGTCTCGTATGTCTAGTGTTTAGTTTTACTATAGAATCCTTTCTCAGAATGTGAAGACTCACTAAGTAAACAACTCATCAGGATTGTTAGTAATTTCATACTTGAACCCTCAAGTTACTTTCATGTAACTACCTAGGTCTTGGCTACAACCACTTGTTTGAATCTTTACCATAACCCTTGAGAGAAACTACTCTCGAGAGATAATCTTTAATCAAATCTTGACGTATTTGGTCATAATATGGTATGATGATTACATATACTAATTTCCCATAGTGATGGTTATTTTTCCTTGAAGAATATAACTTTCTTTAGGTTTTAGACTATCTCGATAAACATTATAGTCTTGCTTACTAAGGATAAATTCAACTATAGACCAATGGTTTCTACTATCATAAGAAGTTTATAATCATAAGTGCATACCCACTAAGGTGGTCAAAGTAACCAGATTGATTTAACATCGTGGACATTGGATTCCCTTGTTACATTCTAGTAACATCTAGGGTCTAGGCTATTGTTTATCATAACCCATAAGGTTTACCATTCACCTACTCTTATAATTTTTAGA
>VDFB02016705.1:0-25289 GCA_007258455.2 Sequoia sempervirens | reverse complement strand
TAACCAATGCTTGGATTCATAGGGGTATTTATAGAGTTTTCGAAAGATTTTGTTTGGCTGATGTGATCAACAATTGAAATCAAGCTTGTCAAGATGAATGGTGAGAGATTCTGGAAGTTGAGAAAAAGATGGAAGGTTGAGAGAATAATGGAAGATGTTTCCTTCCCACAAAAAATTTTACTCAAAAATAGAGGCAACTTGCCATTTTTCATCTTTAGTTATGAGTTGGTTTTGTAGTTGAAGGTAAATCCCACAATTAAATAAATAAATTTATTTAATTATATGTGACAATGAATTTAGAAGTTTTCATAATTAAATATTTAATATTTAATGTGTGAGAAGATGATAGAAAAGCATTTAATTAAATATATAAAATACTTAATTAAATATGAAGTGAAGAAAGTTTCTAATTAAATATTTTGAATATTTAATTATATGTAGAGTGAGGAAAGTTTCTAATTAAATATTTAGAATATTTAATTAATTGTAGAGTGAAGAATTAGAAAGTGTTTAATTAAATATTCAGAATATTTAATTAAATGTGAATAAGGAATTTAAAAGAATATCATTTGAATTTAAAATTCAAACTTATGATAATTAATATAAATAAATTATAGAATTTATTTAATTAATTAAGAGGACTACGGAAGATGGTAATAATTAAATAAAATTATTTATTTAATTAAATTAGAAGAATTAGAAAGTGAACGATATCAATAAATAATTAAATTTATTTATATGTAGATGACTCTAGAAGATTAATTAAATAATTTATATTTAATGAATTAACAAGCTTGATTAACTATGACCATATTCAGATATATATAGACTTTAAACAATTTGTCTCAAAGGCCAGACCTATATTATACTTGACCTTGCTTTGTATCCATCCCGTAACCCATATGACTTACTAAACATACTTTTCCAACCAATTCATGTACTCCTCCTTTGTGGGCCAGTTGATATCCAATAGTTTCTGCACCTTTGGGCTATATGCATTATACCTAGCATCAATTACTACTTTGGATTCTTTCACAAAGATATCCATGTTCGTCTGAATCCTAATGAGATTATCAATTAAATCATTTAGCACAGTTAAGTCTAACTTATCACTAATGTATACTATCTATGAACCCGTAGTTGTTTGATGCCTGAAGAAATCCCTCCATGATGCATACTCTTTTAGTGTTTCATCTTCATTAAGGATTTTTGGCACACCCTAATCTTACATATTTATGAAGTCTTTTTATTTTACCTTGTAGCTATCCACCAATTCTTTCATGAAAACATGTGACTTCACCAGTCATTTCAATTCCTCTTGTTATGTCTGGAAGATTTGTTGGAACTCCAGGGTCTTCCTTTGCATCTACTTGAATCTCCCTTAAATTATTTAACCTATTGCTCCATTTATTCCATGTGCTCTTGAAAACCTCTTGAACATGTTGGAACTTTTCAAATGCCTCATGTATAACTTTATAAGTTAACCATGTGGCTTCTACTTTAAGGGCTACTTTCAAAGCTTTGTGGCAACAAATTTCTTCAATGATATGCTTTAAAATCTTGTTCATGCTCTCCTGGAGCTTATTCATCTTAGACTTGGCTACTTGGAGCTCACTCTTCAATGCATTATTCCTCAACTTTAAGGTATATTTATCTTGTTGTGACTTTACAAACTATGGAGATTTAGGTAAGGTTGTCTGATTTTCCTTGGCCAAAGTGACTCTCACCTTATTGTAATCTTCAACCAATTTATTATCTTTCCCCAACAAATTCATTTATCTTGGTTGTGTTATCTCTATTGTATTAACACTCAACCTAGTTGAATGTATTGTCAACTTTGCATCTTGTGTGGCTATCATTTCTGAAGCCCTTGCTATAATCAATTCTCCTGAGAGACCAATCATTATTCTACTGAGTCTACATCATCCTAAATCAGGTGTCAATGACCAAATAGCTAGTGCATGCAAACTAGCCTCAAACCAAATTTCTTCTCATCAAATGTTTCTTCTGATACCGTGGAATCTAGGTCGCTCTTGATTGCAGGGTGATCCCACAATAGTGGTTTACAATTTTTGGCCAAACTAGACACTGACTTTTTTTTAACTAAATCTTCACATTCAAGCACCTATAGCGGTTAAACTGTGAGAAATTTTGAAGATGATACAAATTAGAGTCTTGTCACATTTTGTTTGTAGATTCTAAAAATATATTTTTTAAAATTTTTGGAATCAGATTGCACTTCTTTTTCCATCTCCCATGAAAATTGGTTTTTTTTTTAAAACAACATTTTTAAAAAGTGATGCACACCATATAACGCATAGCTTTTTTTCCTTGAAAGATAAAATTCTATTTTTTTCGAATTTATATTTGTAACTCTAATATATAGTGCTTCCACTTGGTTAGATAGTTTTTTATTGAATATTTTTTCTTTAATCAAGTTTCAAAGTCAAATAAATTACAATTTAGACATAACGCGACCGTATAACGTATAACTTTTACTATATGTATCGAAATTCATTTTTATTTTTTTTGTTGGATCAAGGACTCCAATATCTAGTGTAATCATATTTTTTTAATTTTTTTTTGATAATCTTCTATTTTTCCATGTGTGCAAATCAAAGAGTTTTGTTTTTTCGGTGAAAAACCTATATTTAATAAAACTTAAAAAACAAATAGATAATATAATCAAAACATATTAAAATTATATTCGTTGGATAGCTCGTTTTGAGGGAAACCTAATACTAGTTGGGTTTTTGAGATCTTCTCCATTTTCATGCTCAAATCAAGCTTTGAAGTGCAAAATTATGAGCAATTTTGGTCGCTGAGAGGATGTGGGTGTAAATAAGTGGGTTCGGTCGAACAAAAAAATAATGTTCGATCGAATGGGGGTTCGACCGAACCCATTTAACATACAATAAAAAAATAGATTTGAAAGGGGTTCGGAGGAACATTCTAAACATGTTCGGTCGAACCACATATCTTAAAAATTAATTTTTAATATTAATATAAATATAAATGATATTCATTTAAAATGATGACTTGAGAGAGAGATATGGAGGGAGTGGGAGAGAAAGGGAGAGTGGGGGTAGGAGGGAGATACTTGAGAGAGAGAGAGGGGGGAGAGAGACAGCGGGTAGGTATAAGGGCTTAGGGCTAAGGGTTAAGGGCAGAGGAGAGAGGAGAGGTGCAGGAGAGAGAGACTTGAGAGAGAAGGGGAGGAGCAGGATAAAGGCAGGGGAACCCAGGGCTGAAGGCCAGCTGCAGAGGAGCCCAAGAGGGAGAGGGCAGGAGGAAGACCTGAGAGAGAGAGGAGGAGAGAGAGACAAAGGCCAGGAGCAGAAGGTTTAGGGCCTAAGGCTTACGAGAGGTAGGAGGGAGAGACTTGAGACAGAGGGGGAGGAAGAGAGATAAAGGGCCAAGTGCACAAAGGCTTTAGGCATGCCATGGACATGGCAGAGGGGAGAGAGGGAGAGGGGTTAGGAGGGAGAGACTTGAGAGAGATGGGGGGAGGAGAGACAGCGGCAGGGTTTAAGGGTTTAGGATAGAGGGGAGAGAGGGATAGGGGGTGGGAGCGAGAGACTTGAGAGAGAGGGAGGGATTGGGAGAGAGATAAAGGGTGGGGGGTGTACAAGGGTTTAGGGTTTAAGGGTTAAGGGTAGAGGGGAGAGAGGGAGATGGGGTGGGAGGGAGAGACTTGAGAGAGAGAGAGGGGGGAGTGGGAGAGAGATAAACGGTAGGTGATCTATTTAGGATCTAGGACAAATTGCTTACAAAATGCGTAACATAAAAGATCACTTAATACAATGCTTAACATAAATAATTACATAATAAAATGCTCAAATGAATAAATGAATATAATATAAATTCCAAGATAATGAACTAAAAAGAAAGAGAGAAGATAAGAGGAGACAAACACAATTGATAACGGAGTTCGTCCCTAAGGACTACGTCTCTGGGCCCCTCTCCAACGGAGTGACCGATCCGATTATACTCCAAAATCAGTTACAATTGTGACAGCATCATTCCCTTCAAGCACATCGATATCACAGCATAACTTTGATGTACAGGAACAATTACAATCTTCTCCCGAGCATTCTCTCATTCTCACAACTTGGACTTGGGAAATCAAGGCCTACATCCCTCTTTTATACAAAAAGTTTTCCTAATTAGGCCTAACCACCAAATTAAATGCTCAACTTCCTCTATCAGCTCGTACAGGGATTATTTGTATTTTTATCAACCCCCTTGGTTATTTAGTTAGGTGGGTTTTCTTTGTTTTGGCCTTATTTGGCCTTTTGTTAAGAATTCGGCTTCAACAACCAGACAATAAAAACTGAGCTCCTTATATATTTAGCAGACCGTTCGTGGTCTATTGGTGAATGTTGATTTTACTCCCCACGAGGTCAGGGGTTCCAACCTCCACCGGTCCATTTTTTAAAACCGACTACCAAACATTTAAACAACAAATAAAACCGCTAACAATATTCTATTGTGAGAGCCTGCAGGCGCAACAGTGGAGGACGCAGCCGTTTCGCCAGTGGTTACAGGTTTGAGCCCGAATAAGACATTTTGTTGAAACCAACTCAAACCGACCACCGAAGACCTCTGGCCACATGGTAGGTTATCATTCGCTGAACAATCCACATCGACGCTGACAAGCATGCTGACTCGACTGCTGACTCTGCCAACCGTACGCTGAGTTGTCTGCCACGGGTGATGCCACGTCATCGGTACGGATGCCATGTGTCAACACATGATTGGTCCATACAGTTGAGTCACCTACCACGTGTCTTGCACCGGCTGGTCCATGTGGATTCCATATAGTACGGACTGACACGTCAGCATGATGACGTCATCCTCTGTACCCTCAAGTCAACCAAACTTTGACTGCATGTAACTCGACCATATGATGTTGGATTTTGACGAAACGAACGCCGTCAGAATTGTTTCAACGAGCTCTTCATGATGATGCTGATTCTGTTGATTTTTGAGATGATTATTTTTCCCGCCTTCTGGACACCCCTAAAGCCAGTTTGACTGGAAGTTTGACTAGCCGTAACTTGCACAAACGGAGTCCTTTTCGCCCCGTTCAAGTTGCGTTGGAATCATGATGTCATTCTCTTTCTGATGGTGCTGAAATCTGGAGTATTGGAAACACTTCAATTTCCACTAAAAAATTGTCCCCCGGATCAGGCCTCCCCACTGGAGAGCTTTTGGACCTCCAAAAGCCTGATTACTTGGAAAGTAAGTGAGGGTAAAGTTCCCTCACTTTACCAATTTTCTCAAGGATCTCAAAAGGACCATACCTAATTGGCTTAATCTTTTTACCTTCACCTTGCATCCTTTCCTTGCTGATATGTAACCAAACTCTGTCTCCAACCTGAAAATGATGATCAGTGCGATGTTTGTCATGGTGAACCTTGTATTTTGCTTGGCTCTATTCCAACCAGCCCACTTCCCCATGAATTGCTTGGACTTTTTGGATGAACTTCAAAGCCTTCTCTGCATCATGGTGTCCATCTTCAACATCATCTTTTCCAAAATAAAAATCCATTGGTGTCTTGGGCACATAACTGAAGCATGTATCAAAAGGAGACCTCTTAGTAGAAGAGTGTTGCATGGTTGTAGGCATGTTGCACATAATGAAGACTATCATCCCATAACTTAGGATGCTTACTCCAGTGAACTCCTCTCAACAGATGCACAACTGTCCTATTTACTACCTCTATCTATCCGTCAGTTTACAGATGGAAGGCTGTACTCTTCTTTAGTTTGGTGTCCATGAGTCCCAACAAAGTTGGCCAAAATTTCCCTAAGAATCAAGAATCTTGATCCAATGTACAATAGAAGTAGGGCAAACCCAAAATGAACCCATACAAATCTGGAAAGGCAGACATGAGCTTATCAGCCTAGCAATGACTTGTTTTACATGGCATCAAAATACAGATTTTGCTGAATGGATCAAATACTACAAAAAAATAGTCATGTCCCTTCCTAGACATAGGTAACCCCCAACAAAGTCCATTGACACACTTTCCCATGGACGAGAAGGTACAGGTAGAGGTGTGTACAAACCCAACTTCCTGTTACTAGGCTTACTAGTTGCACACATAACACAACCTCTAATATACTTAGTTACAGTTTCTTGCATACAAGGCCAATAACAATATTTCTGCAGCTCAGTCAATGTTTTGTTTACCCCAAAGTGTCCTACAATCAATGAGGTATGTGCTTCTCTAATAACCTGTGCTTGTTCATCTTTTGGAACACATAATTTTCCCAAGTGATATAACAGTTTATCTTGCACATAATAATCTTTATCTTCTACATGTTTACCATTCATTAAAGCAACATAGATATCCTTAAAGTTCTCATCATTAGCATATTGTTCCTGAAAACTTTCATGAACCATAGACCTATTCTGAAGGATTATCAAAGCATTCATCATAGGAGGTCTAGAGAGCATGTCTGCTACTTTGTTATGGGTACCTTTCTTATACTTAATAACCAAATGAAACTGTTGTAGAAAACCCATCCACCGAAAGTGCCTACTTTGTTGCAATTTAGTTTGTGAGTGCAAGTATTGAAGTGGCTGGTGATCAATGTGGATTACAGCTTCTTTCCCCATTATGTAATGTTTCCATTTTTTAACACTCTGAACTAAAGCATAAAGTTCTTTATCATAAGTGGGATAGTTACTTACTGCTCCTGAAAAAGTTTCAGAGTGGTCGCAAACTGGTTTACCTCCTTGCATGAGTACTGCTCCCATGGCAAATCCACTCGCATTTGTCTTGATCTCAAATGGTTGATGTAGATCTAGTAAGGCCAAAACTGGTGCGGTGCTCAACTTTCCCTTCAAAGTGTCGAAAGCCTTCTGTTGTGGACCTCCCCACTGAAAAGTCGCTCTTGTACTGGTTAATGCATGTAATGGTGATGCTATATAAGAGAAATTTGCAATAAACTTTCTCCAGTACTGAACTGCACCTAGGAAACTTCTGACCTCTGTGACTGTACTTGGCTTAGGCCAGTTTACAATAGCTTTGACCTTCGCAGGGTCTACTTTCAATTGACCACCCCCTACGACATAGCCTAAGTACACTAAGGATGTCTTAGCAAATTCACATTTAGACATCTTTACATAGAGTTTTTCTTTTCTTAATACATCAAAGACTTTCTTTACATGACTTACATGATCTTTCAAAGTTCAACTGTATACCTCAGATTTATCATCTTCTTTGGCTTTTACAAGCATTAGTACAAAGTTTTTACTTGAATTGACCAACCTCTTCATTTGCAGATCATTATATTAATCTAGTGTAAGATTAGTCTTCTACCTCCTTGTATAAAATGCCCGTACAATGTATTCTACCCCATCTTTAAAAAGATGATACTTATTCTCCCCTATAAAAGATTGCTTTTCTGTCATAAAGATAAGGACTCCCTAACACAAGCCCACAAATATCCAAAGGGACCACATCTACTTCTACCTCATCTACAAAGTTTGCAATGATAGCAAATCTCAATTTACATTGTTTAGTTACTTGTAGTTGAGCATCATTGCAAACCCATCCAAGTGGATATGGTTTCGGATGAGGGGTTGTAGTCAAATTAAGTTTCTTTACAACTTCTTTAGATATTAAGTTGACTTGTGAGCCCGTATCAAACAGAGTATCAACTCTCATCAACAGGTTTTGTTACAACACGAAATGTGAAACAATTCATTTCTTTTAAGCAGAATAACCCAGGAGAAGATTCTTTTACTTGTACTTGCACCGGCATTTTCAGAAAACTTTGCACGAGAGAGAGAGATATAATTTTCCTTTACCTGATTCTTCAGAACAATCTGTCCTATCTCCGAGTCGGAATCCACATCCTTTGAATCCCATCAGAGTAGTCTTTTTGCTTGCCTTTTATTAATTTACATCTTTCGGCCTCTAACCGTGATGAAGCTTCCCAAGATCTTGAACTACTGTATGCCCCTTCTTGCAATGGAGCACATGGGTTTCTCACCCTCTTTCTTAGTTGTAGCTATTTTCTTCCCTTTGCCTTTATCTTTGTCTTTTTCTTTCCCTTTAGACTTACCCTCGAACTTAGATGGCTTCTTGGAAAAGTTATCACTAAAAGTATTCTTACCCTTTGACTCTATATGAGTAGCTTGAACAGACACCTCGTCTAGATTGTTGGGACTCAACATCAAAATAGTGTGCCTAAGGTAAGAATGTAAACCACCAATATACTTAAGTAATGTGTCTTAGGTATACAAGGGAACATTTAGAGCAATGGCCCATTTTCTAAACTCATGAGTATACTCCTGGACAGACTGCCCCTTACCTTGCCTAAAGGTTTGCCAATTCATGGATAACTGTTGCATGTAACCTAAATGATAGAATTGTTTCCTAAGGGCAGCAACAAACTCCATCCAAGACATATTAACTTGACCATGACGAGCAATTACTTCCCTATTTTTACTCTCCCACTAGCTGAGAGTTGTACCTCCCAACCGAAGAGTTGCTAATTGAATCCTAGAAGCATCTTCTACTAGGCCTTGAATCCTACAGTATACTTCTACTTGTTGGACCCAATTGTCTAACTTCTCAGCATTTAACTCCCCACAGTATTTAGGTAACTCAAATTTTACATCAAGCTTAATTACAGGCTTAGACTTGCTCTTAAATGGATTTACATTAGAAGAAGGAGAAGGAGAAGGAGGAGAAGGGGGAGGAGAAGAAGAGGGAGAAGATGGAGGAGAAGGAGTTTCTGGAGCTTTCTCCTTTGTGTCTTTCTAATCTTCCTGCTTCTCGTGCTTTGAAGAACCTCCCTTTTCACGCTTCTTCTTGTCTGCATAAAGTTCCTCCACCATCGCCTTCATGTCAAGGAATAGCTTCTAAAAATCCTTGTCACTGAGCTTTGAACTTTGTCCACCTTCTTTCGCTTCCATTTGTGATGGTTGATTAGCTCTTCGTCTTCCGATCTCTAGATTGTATTCTTCAAGTTCTCCTTCACCTCATTGTAACCTGGATCTCGTTAGCATTCAATTTGCAATACAAGCCACACACAAAGCTCTGATACCAACTTGATATATTTAGGATCTAGGACAAATTGCTTACAGAATGCGTAACATAAAAGATCACTTAATACAATGCTTAACATAAATGATTACATAATAAAATGCTCAAATGAATAAATGAACATAATATAAATGCCAAGATAATGAACTTAAAAAGAAAGAGAGAAGATAAGAGGAGACAAACACAATTGATAATGGAGTTCATCCCTAAGGACTACGTCTCCGGGCCCCTCTCCAACGGAGTGACCGATCCGATTATACTCCAAAATCAGTTACAATTGTGACAACATCATTCCCTTCAAGCACATCAATATCACAACATAACTTTGATGTACAGGAACAATTACAATCTTCTCCCAAGCATTCTCTCGTTCTCACAACTTGGACTTGGGAAATCAAGGCCTATGTCCCTCTTTTATACAAAAAGTTTGCCTAATTAGGCCTAACCACCAAATTAAATGCTCAACTTCCTCTATCAGCTCGTACAAGGATTATTTGTATTTTTATCAACCCCCTTGGTTATTTAGTTAGGTGGGTTTTCTTTGTTTTGGCCTTATTTGGCCTTTTGTTAAGAATTTGGCTTCAACAACCAGACAATAAAAATTGAGCTCCCTATATATTTAGCAGACTGTTCGTGGTCTATTGGTGATTGTCGATTTTACTCCCCGCGAGGTCGGGGGTTCCAACCTCCATCGGTCCAATTTTTAAAACCGACTACCAAACATTCAAACAACAAATAAAACCACTAACAATATTCTATTGTGAGAGCCTGCGGGCGCAACGGTGGAGAACGCGACCGTTTCGCCAGTGGTTACGGGTTCGAGCTCGAATAAGACATTTTGTTGAAACCAACTCAAACCGACCGCCAAAGACCTCTGGCCATGTGGCAGGTTATAATTCGCCGAACAATCCACATCGACGCTGACAAGCATGCTGACTCGACTACTGACTCTGCCAACCGTACGCTGAGTTGTCTGCCACGGGTGATGCCACGTCATCGGTACGGATGCCACGTGTCAACACATGATTGGTCTGTACAGTTGAGTCACCTGCCATGTTTCTTGCACCGGCTGGTCCATGTGGATTCCGTACAGTACGGACTGACATGTTAGCATGATGACGTCATCCTCTGTACCCTCAAGTCAACTGAACTTTGACTGCATGTAACTCGAGCATATGATGTCGGATTTTGATGAAATGAACGCCGTCAGAATCGTCTCAACGAGCTCTTCGTGATGATGCTAGTTTCATCAATTTCTGAGATGATTATTTTTCCCACCTTCTAGACACCCCTGAAGCCAGTTTGACTAGAAGTTTGACTGGCCGTAACTTGCACAAACAGAATCCTTTTCGCCCAATTCAAGTTGCGTTGGAATCAGGACGTCATTCTCTTTCTAATGGTGCTAAAATCTAGAGTATTGGAAACACTTCAATTTCCACTAAAAAATTGTCCCCCAGATCAGTAGGGTTTAAGGGTTTAGAGTAGAGGGGAGAGTGGGAGATGGGATGGGAGGGAGAGACTTGAGAGAGAGGAGGGAAGTGGGAGAGAGATAAAGGGTAGGGGGTGTACAAGGGTTAAGGGTTTAAGGGTAGAGGGGATAGAGGGAGAGGAGGTAGTAGGGAGAGACTTGAGAGGGAGGGGGGGAGTGGGAGAGAGATAAAGGGTAAGGTTTAAGGGTTTAGGGTAGAGGGGAGAGGGAGATGGGGTGGGAGGGAGAGACTTGAGAGAGTGGGGGGGAGTGGAAGAGAGATAAAGGGTAGGGTTTAAGGGTTAAGGGTAGAGGAGATCGAGAGGTAGAGTGGGTAGGAGGGAGAGACTTTCAAGAGAGAGGGGGTAATGGGAGAGAGATAAAGGGTATGGTTTAAGGGTTTAGGGTAGAGAGGAGAGAGGGAGAGGGGGTGGGAAGGAGAGACTTGAGAGAGAGAGAGAGAGGTGGAGTGGGAGAGAGATAAAGGTAGGGAGAGCAGGGTTTAAGGGTTCAAGAGTAGAGGGAGAGAGGGAGAGGTGTAGGAGGAGAGTCTGAGAGATATAAAAGAGTGGGAGATAGATAAAGGGGGTAGGGGGTCCTAGGGTTTAAGGGTTAATGGTAGAGGAGCTCAAGAGGGAGAGTGGGTAGAAGGGAGAGACTTGAGAGAGAGGGGGAGGAGTGGGAGAGAGATAAAGGGTAGGGTTTAAGGGTTTAGGATAGAGGGGAGAGGGGGTGGGAGGGAGAGACTTGAGAGAGAGGGGGGGAGTGGGAGAGAGATAAAGGGTAGGGGGTGTACAAGGTTTTAAGGTTTAAGGGTAGAGGATCTCGAGAGGGAGAGTGGGTAGGAGGGAGAGACTTTCAAGATAGAGAAGGGGGGAGTGGGAGAGAGATAAAGGGTAGGGGGTACAAGGGTTTAGGGTTATACGGTTAAGGGTTTAAGGTTTAGGTTTTATTTTTTTATTTGCATTGATTTATGTTTTATATATGTGTACAATCATTTTATAATTAGATAATACTTAATTTTAAAATTTACATAGTTTCCCATGGAACAATTTGATGGAACAAATTATATAAGTTGTATATAAGTGTATATAGGATTCTTGAACTTAAGAATTCCATGAAACAAATATAAGTTGTATATAATTGTAATTTAGGAAAAATGATTTTAGAAAACTTCACTACATTTCAAATAAGGATTGAAAGCATATATCTGGGTTTACATGTAGCCAAGAAAAGTGAGAGATGATACTATCAAAGATTCTTGAACTTAAGAATTTTCCATGGAACAAATATGTACATATAATTATAATTTAGGCAAAACGATTTTTAAAAAATTCACTACATTTCAAATAAGGATTGAAAGCATATATATGGGTTTACATGCAACCAAAAAAAGTGAGAGATGATGCTATAAAAAATTCTTGAACTTAAGAATTCTCCATGGAACAAATATGTATATATAATTGTAATTTACACAAAATGATTTACATCTATGTACAAGTTACTATAAGTTATCATTTGAACATGTATAGGGTTACAAGTGAACTTGAAAACCATGGATATAATCTAAGTCAAAGATTCTGGTTCAGCCCGCTCTTCAATAACATGTAGAATTTTTTTATGATCATCACTATCTAGTCTCCATTTTCTTCGGCCACGTGCATGTGGAACTGCATGAAGATGTAGAGTGGTAGCAATTATTAAGTGACTATATTAATACACCTTGTTATCAGGTTGATATTCAACAAAATGAATCCCATGCTAAACAACTTTGACTTGTTTTTGATATGTCCCTTGCACTACGACAGAACCTGCATGGTAAACATGAACCTAAGGTAAGACATATGTACGTGTGCAACATTTTCATGCTCAAGGTTTGTACAATATATATTTAATGTTTATAATGTAATGTGCACATGTGAATACAATGTATATAAAATTTTAAATTCAAACTCACCTATGGAAAATGACATTCCATCACTTGTTTCAAGTTTTGTTAGCTTATTCCTCTCTTCTCTCAGGCAACACAATAACACAATAACACCTTCAACATGTTTCTGCAAAGCCTCGCTATGACTGCAAAAACATCTCCTATACACAAAATTCACAAAAAATTTAAAAACATTAGAAATGCCTCTAAAGATCATTAACTAGATATATATAATATTCAAATTATTGAAAACTTATACAGGCCTTTCTAACCAACTCAAATATCAATCAATTGAACAAAGGAATGTCTTCAAATCTTTCTTCCTCATTTTCATCATATGTTTCTGAAACAAGTAGTGGCACTGTATCCCATTTAGCAACATATCCAAGTTCTTGATTGTTGCATGCATAATCAGAGATTCCCTCAATGCACTCAGTGCAAAAACAAGAGTAATCCCTTGTGTCTAATATCCATCCATGGCGACTATCTAAACTCCTAACACAATGCAAAGATCTTGTTTTTTCTACCCTCTTGCATCCATGCATTGATCTTCTATCCACACCTAGGTACATATGTATATATATATATTAAATTTAAATACATTCAAAATTTTGATTTAATGTAATTTATACATACTCGATATCTCCAAAAACACTCTATGTGGAATGTGTTGATTTTTTCTTGAAGATGTGCCAACCAAATTTGATGCAAAGTGTTTCTCGTACCATTCAACAACATCATGTGCATTGTCTAGAAGATATTATGGATAACTAATTTGATGCTTTCTTAAAGCTCGTTTGATGCAAGCTCCTACTCCATCATCCTCACCCTTTCCATGCCCACTCTCAAAGAAACTCCAAACATGTGGTATTTTGTAGATTTTATGATATCTACAAAGTGCATAGAATGGCCGTGAAGATTTGAATTGTGCCACACATCCATTTGACCATACAAAATGATTTTCAAATTTTACACCCCTGCTTCTCAAATTCTCAAAAAAATATAGCAAAGCAATGTTGGACAAAAAGTGTGTCATGCTCTTTATCATCACTAATATAAAAGTGATTCTTTCTTAATGGCTCATTCTTCATCTATACTCTCAACACCATCCAGTTCTGATTCTGCATGTCGATAACATACATGAACCATAATAGTGATCTGCTTTGAAAATTAATACTCTGATTGAATCTCCTTTTGATGTACAAAGGAGTAATTTTCTACAAAGTCAACTACTGATAGAGCTGTTCCATGAGGGAAAGTATCTCTCAATGTTTGGAATTGTTGTTCTTGCCACTTAGCAAAAAATGAATGATGTATGTATGGTCATATCAATTTTTGAAAATCTTCCATAAATTTTCCAATGGGAATCTCCTCTTCTACATAGTTCAACCTTGTGGATTCGTTCCCAAAATTTGCTTCCAAAAAGTAATAAACTATTTATCTGTAATGAAATATTACATCAAAGAGAACTAAATAACTCTGATCTATGAGAAATTGTTTAAACTCTAAAAATAGTACTTACCTCTGCAATTTACTATCTTGTTAGCTCTATTCCTCCTCGATTCTTGAAGGAATTTAGCCAAATTTCCACATGTCCTTCAAATTCCTTTTATGCAGCTTTTATTTGAGGTCCATTTTCATGAGCACATAATATAGACTTTGCGAACAAACTTGCTTATTTAGGAGGTGCATTTTGAAACCCACATCTTCTTTCTCTCATCTTTCAAACACCGATAGTAGAGATCAAATTCAATATGATATGTATTAAACAACAAGTTTCAAAAACTTGTTTATCTTCACATAATATTATTAACCTTTGAAACATTGTTTGCCCACCTTTATATGTTGAGATATGTATTACAAAAAGTTCATATCCTCACCAAAGTTATCATGGTAATGTTTTATACATTGCAACATTAGGTCTGTCCTATGTCTCATAACATCTCTAGTATTTGATGATGGACGAGTCTCGACCATGCCAAAACCTAGACGAAGTTCTAATAATATCTTCAATTTGCTCGAAATGGGAGCTCTACACATAATTGCCCAATTGCCTTCTAAACTCTCATCCAAAAACTTTCTCTTTTTCTCATATTTTATCAATGTGGTTCTACTATAACCAATTTCAGTTGAAAGTGTAGACATTTTTCTTTTTCTTGCTATATCTTGATGTACAATAGATGTCAACATCACCATTCTTGTAGTGGCCTCATCCACTGATTGAGATCCTTTCCCAATGGAATCTAAACCCTTTTTAACATTTTGAACAATATCATTTTGTAATCCCATTTGTTTCTTCTTATTTGATGTGGAATGAACACCCAACAATTGTAATGACTCTTTGACCTCATCACGAAGAAGTAAATGTGATAAAAATTGGGTTTTTTCAAGTGTATCAAGATGATTGAAATGATGATTGATCATTCCAAATTTAGTCATTGACCTCTTTCTCTTATTATAAGGCTGGTTGGCATAATATTTCAGTTTCTCCATATCCATTTCAAGTAAATGATCTAAATTTCTATGAGAAATTTGTTTCCTCACCTTCTCAACAAGTTTTATATGTTCATCCATACCAGTAGGAGGAAGTGATCCTGACCCCTCTCCAACATGCATTGTTTGAACTTGTGCCTCCTCCCTATCTTCAATGACCATGCATTGTTGAGCAGATTCATTTGATCCAATGTCTAGATTTGGTTCGACTTGAGAATGAAAACTTCCTACTTGTTGAGCCCTTCCTACACGTGTCACAAAATATTTTGCAAACAAAAGTGAGAGATGATGTTAAATATAAGTGAAGTTTATGTATGCAAGAAAACAAACTAATAAAACATGATGAGCTATAAGTGAGAGAAGTTTGTGCTAGTTTTATATTCTCATCCATACCAGTAGAAGGAAGTGATCTTGACCCCTCTCCAACAAGAATTGTTTGAACTTGGGTCTCCTCCCTAGCTTCAAGGTCCATGTGTTCTTCAATGGATTTGTTTGATCAAATATGTAGATTTGGCTCGACTCCAGCTTCAGGAATTCCTAGAGCATAAAACATAAAAGTAATTTGAGAACATTGAAGTGATGAAAATAAAAGAACAAAGACACAAAACACAAATATTGAAACAAAAAGAATTGTCTTAAGGAATTGGAGTCAAGGATCATATAAACATTGCAACTTGCATGACCAAGATGACTTGAGGACATTTAAAAGTATTTGTAGTCATTCAAGTGCAATGATGGTTAGAAACCTTCAAAGTAAAAGTCCTAAACACACACTTGAGAGTGAGAGAGAGAAGAAACAAGTATGTACCTTTGTTTCTTTCTATGATAATTTCCAAGTTTTGGTGTCACTCTTTTGTTCTTCTTCTTTGACAATTTCAAGTGAGACGCATTTTGTCTTTTTCTTTGTTGTCCCATTTTCTTCTTCAACTTAAAGATGAATCTAACAAGTCCTTTACCAACTTAGTTAAATTATCTCCAAATTTTTCCTTGATTGATAAAATGAAAAGTTGCTTAGCTCCAATATTTTCCTCCTTGATAATGTGCAAACTTCTCCAAAATTCAAGGCCCAAGTGAATCAAAATTATTCAAGTGTGTTAAGGAATAAAAAGATCCTAGTTTAAATGAATCAAGTAGTAAACAAACAAGTTATTTCATTGTCGAGTTTGTTGAACATATTTAATTCATAGGTATGCACAACATATCTAGTAATTTTAGAATTTTGTTAAAGTGTCAAAAATGTATATTAGAGGTATAATTTGAAATGAATTTTCTTAATTATATTTGAATTGAATTTTAAGTTAGTTGTCGAAAATGTATAATAGAGGTATAATTTGAATTAAATTTTCTTAATTATATTTGAATTTAATTTCAAGTTACTCGTCAAAAACGTATAATAGCTCGATATAATTTGAATTGAATTTCAAATTACTTGTCAAAAAGATTATATCTTGTTCTCAACTCAATGGTTCATGTTGCTTAAGTCATTTTTAAAAAAATATTTATTGTGATCAACATGAATGAACTTAATTATAAAGTGGCATTGATTTCCCTAAAATTCTACTAGAGATCAAATGTATATTGAATATAAGGAAATGTAAGTTGTAAGATATCATAAAATAAGAAAACATGTATGTATATTGAATATTTAAAGCAAATGCATACATATATTATGTGTAAACATGTTTAAACCATAAGCAAACACATGTACATACATGTAAAGGGATTCAATACATATAAACATAACACATATTATAAGAAAAGAGGAAAATGTATGTATATATCATATAAGAAAATATATGTACATATCATAAAAGAAAAATGTAAATTAAAGATCATCAAATGTCGAATACTAAAGATCAACAAATAAGCAAATGTATGTATATCATATAAGAAAATGTAAGTTAGAGATCATCAAATATCAAATACTATTAAAGATCATCATATAATCAAATACATGTGGTCAAGATCATAAATCTAGAGTGCATGGCCTAATATGAATGTCTACTCCTAGACGAATGCCCATCTGAATGAGAACGGTCCTACTCTTATGGATGTGTTGAGCCCTGCAAATAAAATTGTGTACAAGATGTGTTAAATACATATAATTTATATTAAATAAATTTTATGAAAGTTATTTTTAAATGAACTTGTATTTTTAAATATCAATCTAGATCTATGCATGTACATAAATATATTGCATGTACATATACACGTGTGATTATATAAAAATGTAAAACTCACATGTCCACGGACAGCAGATTCATCCACAAAGTCACATCGATCATGCACACAATCTAGACCAAGGCTAGGAGTGATATGAGGTATGTCCACCGATAACAATATATATACACATATATATCAACTTACATGAATATCTAGTTAAAAAAAATTTAAAAAAATAATGGAAAAGAATTGAAACATGCACATGCACCCATACATGCACATCATCTGATATCAAATGACCTAAGTCCTCTAAAACAGTTGCCTCCACCATATCCACCAAATGATCAAGTGACGAATCAACATCTGCATCCATCTAATCTATCCCATGTCATGCCATAAATGATGAATGTAGAGGACTATGAAGGTGAGATGGCATCGTTGATGATGAACCAAAACCAATCAACATATCAGTAAAACCCATAGTTTGTGCAGCTGCCGTGTGAACTATAGGTGGATCTTGATGCACACTAGTGCTCAGTTGAGAGTGATGGGATCCTAGAACTGAATGACCTCTACATCTCAAATTCTCTCTAACATGCTCTATACCCATCCCATTGTCTGATGCAATGTGGGCATATGCCTCCAATAGGTCCTCAACCAAAAAATGTAGAGTCATGTGTGACATATCTCCTACAAGTGCATCAAGTTGTGTAGGAGTAGGGATGTCAGCCATTGTAAAAGGATCCATGGTGGTCCACTATGCTGAAAATGGTGTGGATCAGGAATGTCTGGACATCAAATACCGACCTACACGATCATCAGATATCCTAGTGGTGGCAGCCACAATGTCACCTACAATGTCAATTGCTTCCTTTTGGGAAGCAACGACAACCTCATCTACTATGGGGGCTAGACCTGGGATGAGAGTAGGAGACTTGTCACCAACCAATACCATAAACACTAGGGGTGGTCTATCTGCTCAATGATAGGTGGGCCTATCAGCAATCCTACCACGCCCCTAACCAACATATAGTGGAATGTCCAGGTAGTTAACTTTGAGGCCCAAATGGACCTCAGCATACAACTACTGAACAAAATTCAATGGAATCTAGTCATTGTTTGGGTATAGACCATGTGCTGCGAGAAATCATGGGTAGATCAATGAGGCCATAGCATGATTGACACATCTAGTGACCTGGTATCCCCTAACCTTACACACATTTTGATAAAATGGAAAACAAGTGGCTTTTATCATTTCTTTGGTGACACTATCATGTATTTGTTTAAGGGGAACGTCACCATGTACTTCTTCCCACATGTAGGAAAGAATAGCAGTCGCTCTATCTGGGGAATATGCACTAGTCCTCTCAATTTCATTTTTTATTTTTTCTATACTATGCAAAATTAACATTCATGCTTCACTATATATCCCTGGGTTCGCACCATGTGCTAATGAATCTCTCAATTTTTTAATCTCATTACTAGTATTTGCAACAAAGAATCTGGCATAGGTCAAACATGATCTTCATTTTCCATGTTATATATATATATATATATATACAGTACACCTAAAAGAGCAATGAGACTTTTGGTAAATAATATATCTAGATAAAGGGAATACAAATCTAAAATAGAACTTGTAATAATTCATCTACTCATCAATAATATTTTCATACCATTTACAATTTAAAAAGAATTGGAAGACAACTATAATCTATAACATAGCATTCTTAAATGGTTCAAATTTTAAATGAAATGATGAAAGAAAGAATAAGAATACAAAGATTAGTATAAAATTATTTGAAAATAATTGGGGATAAAAATATTTAATCTAATAGTTGTTAACATAAATGAACTTCAATTATATAGCCAAGAACATCAAAAATTATAGATTGAAAGCAAAATAATCAGACATTTATCATATTTTATATGTATAAAGTTTGGATACCATCAAACTATTTAAACATATAGATTGCATAAAGCTATAAATTGAATTTATAAAACTAATTTATTAAGAATCAAATCTAATAAAGTTTGACTTCATTGCATATTTGTTATAAATATCTCACTAATCCAACCATACATATTATATATGCTAAAAATATATATTTACCCTTAAATATATATACTTGTTATAAATATATATTGAAAGAAGATGAAGGTCCTTATTTACCCTTAAATGAAATTTAAATTGGATATTTTAATGTTCAATATAATGAAATGTTTAAAAAATGAAAGTGACAATAATATTGAAAATAAAAATGTTGAACATGAATGTGAAAATATTGTAAAATTTGATGGAACACCTATTGATAAGAGCAGCATCATAGAAGAAGAAGAAGAAGAAATACATCAACAATTTCTTGACTAATGTGGATATGAACCCTTTGACATTGAAATTGCACTCAATAATCAAATTTTTGATAACAATGATTAAATTGATAGCTCATATGAACCAATGAAACTCAATGTGTCTCCAAATTACATAAGTAGAGAGAACCATTGTGAAGAAGAAAAAGAAATTCAAAAACCATCTTTTTGTAATGAGTTTGTAAAAATTTAAAAACATTCAAGAACCCCAAAATGGTTTGAAATTGATGAGCATAATAGAAATTCTTGAAAGGAAAGAGGTCATCAAAAACCATTCAGTTGTGGGCTTCAAAATTTTTCAATGAATGGTTTTCCAATAAGACATTAACCAAAAAATTCCAAATTTTTATACAATTACTAAAGATGTACAAAATGAGACCTTAACTAAATAAATTTCAAAGATTCATGTAAACAAAAAGTTTGATCGAAATAATATTGTTGTTAAATTTTTTTTTAATGCATTCAATTCTATTGTAAATAATAGTAAGGAAAAAGATAAAAGAGTTGCTCATAGAGTAATAACATCATTAGCAAGAAATTAAAAAATTAAAAAGGCTCAATTATTAAGGTAAACTTGTCTTGAATTAAGCCTAAATCATAAAACATTATCAAAAGTACTATCAGTAAGATCATCATTAGAAATTCCTATTGAAAATCATACTTGGGCTTTTAGCAGTAGGCTTCCATGAGTCAATAAGAAGCTAATTAATAGCAAAAAGGATGAAATTCAACAATTTTGGCACTCTAACTCTAGATTTACATATGAGGTTGTAAAAAACATTGTTTATACTCTACCTAGGCCATGATTATGTTATGAGTATGAAGAGTTTATGATAGAATTACATTCATTATTGTTGAGTTAAAAGTAGGTTAATTTTTCTTAAAAATTCACTTTTATATAAATGTAGGTGTTTTGGAGAACAAAGCTATAGTATGAATAAGTGATTGACATCGATGGCTATAAATTTCAAGGTGGGGGCATTCAATAGAATTCATAAGGTGTTATAATATTAAATGATTTCATTGTTTAGTTAGTTTTAATCAATGTTGTACGATTTATTAAACATTTTTTTAATATTTAAATGTAGGTGTTTTGGGGAGTAGCAGTGATAGATCTAGCTCATTGGGAAAGGATATAGGTAGAGAGGAGGAGTGACCTTGACAAGAATTGAGACGTGGATCACCTCAGGGTGGTAGATATGAGTGGAACATATCCATAGAGAAGGATAGGCTAAGAGGATAGATATAGGAGACAAATACCTTAGGGGCACCTTTTTAGTTGTATGTATGCTCTACAGAGTGGATTTACTCATGAGTGCTTTGATGTATTTGAAGACACATTTGTATGAGAACATAGATAATATGATATGGGAACTATTAGTTGTGTAGATGATGGGTGTGATGTTTTATGTGTATGTTGATGATGTGCATGATATATATAGTTATATTTCTTGTATTTGGATGCTCATAGGTATGGATGTTCATGAATCTTATGTGTATGTCTCATGGTGGCATGTGGAAGGATAAATATGGCTATTGAAAACTTTACCATTATCTTGACAACTAATTATGGCTATATGATTATCTTATTGTAATCAACCTAAGTTAATTCGATAGATATTAGTGAAGTTGAATTAGGAAGCATGGATTGTGCTTTATTATACACATTTTATGTTTAAAAATATGGGTCTAATTTTTGCAATATTGAAAGTCAGTTAAAGTTCTTCAATAGTATATCCAAGGTATAGGGATATATTAGTGGTAGGAGTAGTGTAGGATAAAAAGGAGAATGTATAAAGAGGGGAAGGTCTAGAAAGGTAATGACATGGTAATGGAAGGAGAAGTTACACTATAAGGTTAGATTTTCATAGGATAAGGAGGAATGGTATGAAGAACATATCTATATAGGATAGTGCTAGTAGTAACAATGGTGTGAACATATATAAAAGGATGGGAGATAAGATAAATACTAGTAGAGAGAAAGGTGGTAGGACATGGGTGGTGGATCCCATGGAAGTGGTAACTATAGTATGATAGGAGGAATCATTATAAGAGGATGAAGGGTAGATGGATGCATAGAGGGTGCAACATTATTAAAATCCATTAGAGTGGTAATATTATGAATAGTATTAATTCCCTAAGGATAGCCACCTAATACATTATATAAATTACTAGCCAATGAGTGAGGATATTTAGGGTGGAGAGGTGCATCAATACGTAATTATCAATTTAGGAAAATATCTTGTTTAGCAACATATGTATCTAAATCATAGTCTTGATCATTATTTTTCATCTTCTTTAATGTGGCTCATTAAATGGTTGTCATTAGCTATTATATCAAAAAATGATTCAATCATCATTTTATTTGCTAGCCATATTAGAGTTAAGATGAAAACTCCATAAAACAAGATTTTAAAGGATATTAATTTAACTAGATAAAAGATCAAGGAACACTCTCAAACATGCAATATAACCCAATTTCTTAGACAATGCATATTTCTTAATAATGTGTGCAACTAAAAACTAATAACATGTAATGAATGGATGTAACTGATAATAATTAAATAATCCTAATCAAACTAGGGTTGTCCCTTTTATATATTTAAGAAGTTGTAAGAGCATTGTATGAAATTGTAAGATGGGAATTACTTATGAAATGTTATATGACACATAAAAGAATAAAAAGGGGGATTACACTAGAATATTGATTATAATTATGAAAATCACCAAGATCATCTTAAATAATGGGTTTGAATATGTTAAAAATGGAGTGTCGGTTATGAGGAGGATTTGAATTTTTTTGACAAGATGTAAAATATTTGCTAAATAAATCCTATAAACCAAGTTAAGGAATATGGTGTTGGAATTTGTGCCAAATTTGGTGCCATTTCTAGGTCATTATTTTGGCTCATGGCTTTGGTAAACCACAATTGGTTTATTTTTTAAATTTTTCCTATTTATGGGTGCTTGAGATGGAGAAAACATAATGATTTTATAGGTATAATCATGCTACTAGAAATTACTCCATATGAATCACATGTTGATGATACTACTATAAGGGTATGCACATGAATATTTTATTGTAAATGATATTATTATCAAATAATATAATTGGTTCATGTTTTTGGTTGTGGGATTTTTCTTTGAAGAGGATTTTCCCATGTACATAATTATGTTATAAATTTATAATTTATACATTTTTCTTGTAACTAAAATTAAATCTATTTTGCATATTTATCTCTTGATAGGTTAATATGGGAAGTTTTTCCACACCTCAAATTCCTTTTAAAATACTATCCAAGTCTTAATCAATTTGCATCCTCTATCTTATTGTGCAATACCTACCTACCACAAAAAATGTGTAGAGATGGACATTTTTAATGTTACAAATGATACAATTTTTGGTTCTATTTGAACTTCATAACTTTATATTGTTTGTTTCCATATGCTATTAATATCTTATATATGTTTCACTTGGTCTTTCCATTTAGGAGCAAGCTATCCATAGCTTTAATTATCTATTCCTTGAATTTTTTCTTGACCTTTTCTTATTGTGGAGGATCAACTCCCTCTTGTGCTTTCAGTATCCTATCATTTGTTTCTTCAGCTATGAATTCTCTAAACTATTTAGTTTTAACAAAAGAATCATCTTCTAGAAACTTGGAGTAAGCTAAAACCCTTGCATCATGGTCCTGATCTTCATCATATTCCCAATGTACTATCCTATCATTATCAACGAAAGGTTCCATTACATCTCCCACATCAGGATATGAAAACTCCTACCATATAACCTAATCAATAGGAATTGATTTAGCTGATGGTTGTTGCATCTCCCCTTCAACATTTTTTCTTTCCTCAACTTTTTCAAGAATGGGCTAGATAATAGACATATCATCAACATCAATTGGTTGCTACTAAATTTCTGGTTCCATGGGTTCCTCTAATTGCCCAATAGTTTTCAATAGATGCTCTTGTAAAGAACTTTGAGCTATATGTTCTGCTTGTTGATCCTTCTAAAGAAATATACCATCACTGAAGTCACTAAGTAGTATCTCCATCTTCTTAAACTCATCAGTGATATGTTTGAAAGGGCTTTCATAGTAAGAATTCTTTGGAAAATCCCTATGCTCTATCCCAATCATCTTCATCCAAAATTTCTCTCTATCTAGGACAACATCAAATGTAGGTAGGTTTCTTATCACATCCTTTTTCTGATAGAAAGTATGGGGTCCATATCCAAATATTCCCCTCTTAATCTTTTCTCTATCAATGAGTCCCTCTAGATCACATTTTATAATGAGGGTTGTTTCCATTCTCAATTTATTTACCATTATTCCAAAAACATCATATGTTTATGTTGCAGTGATAAAAAAATGATGAAAAGAGAAATTTGTTGCAATCATGGAAGCCTTTCTCAATTCCCTAAAATTATTTGCATCACTATTATCCATTTTCCACATCATTTCCATGAATGCTAATCTATCAAAAACAAATATTGGCATGAGGTGTGGTGCCATGATGGTCCCATTACATCTAATGATTATGTTGTTGTAAAAATACCATTCTCCCCAATTGCACTCATAATTGGGGTCATCTCCACAATCCATCAGCCATAACACCCCCTTGATTATTTTAGAAAGCCTATCTGTTGGCCTCAATCCCATTTGCACCTGAATGGTATGCTTTATAGCATTGTAGAATCCAATGTAGTTAGAGGTTGGGCAGTGCAAAACTAGCATGCATACACATTTGGATAGGAAACTCATGATTGGTTTCAATAAATTGTCTTAATTTCAAAGCTTGACTGAAAACCCTTCTTCCTTCACATAGCAACATATGCATCAACAATGAATAATGCCTGAATGTGAGTGGGGTTTTCCTTTCTTTCAATCTCACTAAATCAAAATGCAACTGCTCAGCAACTTGGTGAGCATAATCAAACCACTTATGCTTATTTTTATGTTGAATATCCATGATCATAATTAGCAGAGGAAATACTATTCTTCCATCACATTTTACTCCCAATGCTTCACACAACATAAAGTATGTGAACTTGAAGTAATCTGCAAATTCTTCACAATCAAATGGTTCAACTTCCTTAAGTGCAAACATTGCACCCCTTTCACGCCTATGTTTTGGGAGCTCACCTCTTCTAATTCCAACCCTATGTCAAGCATATTCTTGTTGCAATTTCTTAATGTTAATCTTCTAATTTCCTTCAAGGTTCATTCCAAACATTTGTATAACTTTACTCCCTTTAATTTCCAAGAGGCTCTTACCATTTGTATCTATTATTATCATGTTGACCTCATCATATCTATCATCCAGTTGCATCATCAAGTCAACTTCTACAAAGATGTTAGTAACAACTAACTTTCCAAAGTCATAACACCACATGTTTTTTCCAGGATGTTTGGCATCTCTTCTTTTGAAAGCATATAAGAACAAATCCCACCCTAACTTTGGCACAACCATATCACCAATTCCAGCTGTAGGGAATTCAAAATTGGTCTTCAAAACTCCTTCCCTAGTGGCCTTCCTTCCACTTGTCTTAACATCTAGCAGCTAAAACTTGTCCATGAAATGGACATAGCTCTTTAGTTGACCCTTTTTTTTCTTATTTCCTTCAGATGTTTGGGGTGGGTCATGGGATACTTTCTATTTTTTCCTCTTGGGTGTGGTTTTTTAGGATGATGACTCACTAGGTTGACTAATATTGAATTGGCTAGGGCTTTCACATTTGAATTCAAACTAGGTTTTGGAATTTATATTCTATACTCAATAATTTAAACTCAAA
>VDFB02016704.1:0-12545 GCA_007258455.2 Sequoia sempervirens | reverse complement strand
TGTATAGAGTTGTTAAAAATCTAGCTAATGTGAAGCTTAATGTTAGAAAATGGAACCATTCCTCTTTTGGTCATATTTTTTTGGAGAAAGATGGGGTTTCTAAGGAGCTTCATTCTGTTTAGCAAGTCATTCAATCATCTAGGTATGATCAAGACTTGATTTTATAGGAAAAAAAAATTATTTCCAAGTTGCATAATATAATTGGGAAGGAGGAAAAATTTTGGAAGTAGCATTTGAGGATCATGTGGTTGAAGAGTGGTGACAGAAATACTAAGTTTTTTCATATTTCTACGCTAAAACAAAGGGCCTTTAATTGGATCAATATGATTAACTATAATAACCAAGCTCTGCAAAAGGATGTTGATTAGGAGAATATTGTTGCTTCCTATTTTTCTCAGGTGCTTTCGATGGAGTGGGAGCTTGATTTAGCCTATCAAGAGGATATTCTGAGGGACATTCCTTAGTTGGTGGATGATGAGACCAACAGGCACTTAGTTTGTATTCCTTCAGTAGAGGAAATTCAGTGTGTTGTGTTCTCCTTTGAAGGTAATAAGGCTCCGAGCCTTGATGGCTTTCCCATGTTCTTTTTTCAGTCTTTTTGGGAAATTATTGTGAAAGATGTTGTTGCGGCCACTGAGGAGTTTTTCAGACCAGGTTCCCTGTTAAGGGAGTTGAACTCCTCCTTTATTGTTTTGATTCCCAAAAAGCTTGGTGTTGCTTCTTTTGAGGAGTTTCGTCCTATTAGTCTATGCAACTCGATATATAAGATTTTCTCCAAGGTTTTGGCGTTGAGGTTGCAAAAATTTTTGCTTCTCATCATCTCTCCTCAGCAAAATGGTTTTGTGGCTAGTAGGAAAATTTTGGACTCCATTCTCACTGTTCATGAGAATATTCATTCGCTTACTATTAATAAATAAGCTATTTTCATCCTTAAGCTTGATTTGATCAAAGCTTATGATAGAGTGGATTGGGGTTTTTTGTTTAAGATTCTTCTCTACTTTGGTTTTGGGGAGAAAATGGTGGCTCTGGTGCATCAACTTATTTCGACCCCTTGGTTCTCTATGCTCATTAATGGCTCTCCTCCTCTTTGACTACTCTAGGGTTCTATAGCAAGGGGATCCTATCTCTCCCTCCTTGTTTATCATTATGGTTGAGTCTTTGGGTCATTTTATCCAAAGATTTGTTAATTCTAGTCTTATGTCTGGGCTAGCCCCTTCTTCTGCTAACCTTGTTTGCTCTCATCAACAATTTGTGGATGATTCTCTTTTGCTTGGGCAGGCATCTATTATGGAAGCTAAGGCTATCAAACAGATTTTACAAATGTATGAGGCTACATTTGGATAGAAGGTTAGCTTATAGAAGAGTGTTATTTTCTTTTTCAACACTCTGATTCAAAGAAAAATTAGGATTGCTATAATTTTGTAGTGTCAAATTGGTGAACTTCTTGCTTCTTACTTAGGGCTCCCCTTATGCTCGAAGGCTCGTGATTCTTTATGGAGGGGGTTGATTGAAAAATTTAATTCCAAGCTGGTTGGGTGGAAGGGGGCTTTGTTAAGCCAACCTGGTAAATTTTAGTTGATTAAATCCACCTTTCAAAATATTTTGGTCTATGCTCTTAGTCTCTTTCACATGCCAAGGAAATTTGTGGATATCTTGGAAGGAATTTAGAAAAACTTCCTATGGACAGGTGTTGAAGATAAAAAAATAACTCATTTGTTTGCTTGGGATGATGTCTGTCAGCCTATAAAGGTAGGTGGGTTGGGAATCTCCAAAATTAGAACATTTAACATTTCCCTTTTGGGTAAACAGTTGTAGAATCTCTTGTTAGCCAAAAGTGAGTGGGAAAAAATTGCTTGTAGCAAGTACTTACATGGTGTTAATGGGGTTAGAGATGTTTTATCTCATGAGTTTAACCCTCTACATGGTTTTGTGTTGTGGAATTGTATGTTGAAGTCCTGAAGGCTTGTTGCTAAGGGTCTCTTTTGGAAAATAGGTAATGGGAGGAGTATTTTGTTCTAGGATGATAATTGGTTTGGTAATGGGCCTCTCAAGGATGAACCATGGGCTCAACCCTTTATGGACCTATGTGTGTGACAGTTTGACAAATTTGTTGTTGACTATATTGAAGGAGGTTGTTGGAGGAAGTTGCATGAGGTGGACCCTAGTCTAAAATTTATTTATAAGGCTATTTCGTTGGTTCATATTCCTTCTCTCCCCTCTCTTGATAGGTTTGTTTGGAAGCCTTCCTCTGCGGGTAACTTTTTTGTCGCTTCGACTTTTTATCTCTCTTATTCCTTTGTTAGTCTTCCTCCCTTTTAGGCTTCTATTTGGTCCTCTAGATTGATTCCTAAGATCAATATTTTCTTTTGGCTCTTTTGTTAGAAAAAAATTCTTACTACTAATAATCTGATTAAAAGAGGCTTTGTTATGCCAAATAGATGCTTTCTCTGTGAAGAGGAAGCGAAGAATACTTGTCATTTGTTGATTGGATGCAGATATGTTGGTGTGATCTTGAATCATGTGCTCTCGATCTAGAATCTTAGCTGGGTGTTTCTTGGCTCTGTCAAAGACTTATGGTTTCAATGGGTTGGCCCCTCTTCTAATCCAAATCTATAGATTTTGTGGTCTCCCACTCTGCCTTGTTTGATTTGGGGGGTGTGGTTGGAATGCAACAAGATAATTTTTAGAAATTTTGCTCTTCCAGCTTTAGTTATTTCCCATAAGATTTGTGCGAGAATTAAGGAAAACTTTCTATCTGGTATCTCCTTTTATGTTGATCAAAATATTAATCTCGGTCCCTATGATATCTCTATTTCTCAAAAGTGGAAGTTGCCCTATGATATATCTCTCCCAGTCTCTAAAGGGAAATCCTCAAGAGATGATGTTGCTTGGAAGGCTCCTCTGAATGGTTGGGTTAAGATCAACTTTGATGGCATGGCTAAAGGAAATCTAGGACTTGTTGGATGTGGGGGAGTGATTAGAAATTCTAATGGTAGGCTCATCTCTGCTATGGGAATCCAGACAAACCACTATGTGGAGGTAGTTGTAGCCTATCATGGACTCAAATTGGCTCAAAGTAGAGGGTTTAGGAAGGTCTAGTTGGAGGGAGACTCTTTGAACATTATTAGCAATTTGAAGAATGCCTCACCTCCATCTTGGACTATTGAGGCCTTGGTCAGGGACTCTATTGATATTATCAATTCCTTTGATAATGTTTATATCTCCCATATTTTGAGAGAGGGAAATATTTTAGCTGATTTCTTCGCTAACTTTGGTGTTAGAGATAGCAAGGAGTGGGATTTGAATGATCCTATTCCTTTTGAGGAAACATCTATAATTAATAATGAATGCTAATCTAATGTCAATCTTATTGTACATTAAGGGGTGCTTGTCCTTATTCACGTGGTTGAATGCCATGAATGAGGATGTTAAGATTATGATTTTGAGGGATGGCTTTCACAAGGCGTGAAGTTCAAATTCATTATTGCATTTGTGTCCTGTGGCTGGCTTCACATGAATTATGGGTGTTAATCGCCTTTGTTTCCAAAGGCTTCTTCTAGGTATTCTTGTTCTGGGTGGTGTTTGTTATATTTTCCTAAGCTTTTTGTTGTGTGCTTGGTCTCCATCTGTTACATCTTCTTAGATGGGTGGGGACAGAAACCTCACTGAACCTAGGTCTTGTGTTACTTCTAAGCAGAGGAAGGAGGTGTGGGAGATTTTAGAGAAGGGTGGTTTAACTCCGTATATGGAAAGACTACATGGTAATAATCCCCAGGTCACCGTTTTGGTTGTTGAAGGGTGGAACGAGAGAACCCTAAATTTGGGTGGTAGGGAAATTGTGGTTGATGAAGAATTTATAGCCCAAATTATAGACTTGACTATTTAGGGTATGAAGGTGTTCAGAGACAAAAAAGAATCACAGACTGCAATGTCTATTTTCTTTAAAGGGAATGAGGTTGTTGATTTAAAGCCGACGAAGAGTGGTGGGCATTAGAGGAGCTCTTTAAAAGTATTGTGGCATGATGTTGTTGAAGAAATTATGAGGTATGTAACCTTGGAAGGCAAGTATACAACAATTAACACTTACCATTTCTCGTTGCTTAACCATTTCTGACATAAGAAATGGGTGTCCTTTCCCTACTATTTGTTGATGTCACTTGACTCAGGGATTAAAGATCATTGGAAAAACCCCAAAAACCTTGTCTTGCATGCAGGGTTAATTCTCTTGATCTATGAACATGTCAAAGCTCATGAGGTGCAAAATACTATAGTGTCTCTGAAGGAAATTATTGCTAAACCTAGGGAGGGTTATGAGACGAACTCGGGAGAGGAAAGGGTTAGTAAGAAGCCTAAGAATAGGATACTTATTTTGAATGAAGATTCTGAGTCTGATAGGGATGACAATGTTGATTATGTCCCGGATTCGTATGCCACTTTTGATGAGGGCCCTAGTTCCCGTGTTCCGAGTAAGACTCGAAAAAGGAAGCTAGATGATAAGGCAGGCTATATGACATGTAGTGATGAGGTGGTGGTGAATGTTCTTTCTAAGGGGGGTAAGTACAAAAATGAACTTTATGGAGAGGCTTCCTCTCCTCCTCTAGTGACTAGATATGTGCAGGAGCCTATGGAGGGGAGCTAGAAAGGAAAGGTGTTGTTTGCTGGCTTACTCTTGGAGAAGGGTTTCCCTCTCTCCCTGGCTGGCAGTATTTATGGTGAGGCTTTGTCGGGTGTTGACATGGGGTTGTAGAAGTAGGAAAAGGAAAGAGATGTGGGTGGTGGTCATGTTGTGGGATCCAATAAAGCGGATGCAGATAGGATAATGAAAAGGAAGGCTATTGCGGAGGAAATTGCCTACTCCATTCGAAAGATGAAGACTCATGTCCCCGCTGGTAAAGGTAAGGAAATTTATGCTGAAAAGGTTCATGTTATTTTCTTTGATGAGGACATTACTATGGGGAAACGCATTGAGAACTTTGACAGGGAGGAATTGTCTAATGTGTTGGGCTCGGCCTGTGATAGTGCCAATGTGTTGTTTAAACTTTTTAAATGGTTCTTCCATGAGATTAATAGGACCAATGTTAGAATTAGAGGTGTTGCTAGAAAGGTTGAGGACCCTTTTGTCCAAAGCCAAATTGATAATCTCATGGATTCTCTTAATATGGTGGCTAATACTATGGTGGAGGAAACTGTTAATCTGAAACAAAATTTGGAAGGTAGAATATTATCCCTTGAGGATAAATTTGATAAGGTGTGGAATGTTGTGATGAAGGGTGGAGATGCCTCTAAGGTCTTGGCTATCTCGAACTCTACCAAGGTGATCTCCCTTGTGACTGTTGTGAAAAAGAGAAAGGAGAATGTGTTTGTTGATGATACTGTTGTTGGGGGTAAGCTAAAGGATGTGGAGTGTGTTGCTTAGAAAGGTGCTATGAAAGGTAGTGTTTTGAGTGGTGAGGTAAAAACTGGTGGGTTAGGGGCTAGAACTAGAAACAAAATGAAAGCTCAGGTTGGGGGGCCTCGAGTATTGAGGTGTCTGATATTGTGGATAATGTGTAAAAGTTGGTTGCTAGTGAAATGGAAGTTGTGGAGACTTTGAACAATCTATAGTGCTACTGGTTGGTTTCCTTCTTTTTGGTTGTTGGTTGACTATCGTTGGGATGATTGCTGCTTTATGTTATGTTCTTTTATCGGCTACTTTTTGATGTAAAGGGTTCCAAGCCCCTTTAAAACCTATTTTTTACCTCCAATCAAAACATCTCAATAATCCGACTATTAAATCTATTTTTTTAATTAAATCTATTGTATATTTTTTCTTAGATTAAATTGAATCTCAAAATTTCAATATCAATAATTATCTTACACATATTAGTAATTATTTTAATTATTGAGTATATAAAGTATATTAAATCTAATTGTTCATGGCATTATCTAAATTACAACTTTGACAATAAATACCACAAATCTCTAATATTTTTTAATCTAACACACATTTTATCCAATTATATTTTAATTATTCTATAGAAAAACTCCATTTAATTTAACTATTAAGCCAAGTAGCAATTGTATGTCAAAATCTAATTTAACTATTTTAACCAAATATAATTGAATCTCAAAAATTTAAAATCATAATTATTTTAACATGTCAATAATCCAACTATTAAATCTTTTTTTTAATTAAATCTATTATATATATTTTTAGATTAAATTGAATCTCAAAATTTCAATATCAATAATTATCTTACACATATCAGTAATTATTTTAATTATTGGATATATAAAGTATATTAAGTCTAATTGTTCATAACATTATCTAATTACAACTTTGATAATAAATACCACAATTATCTACATTTTTTAATCTCACACACATTTTATCCAACTATTTTTTAAGTATTCTATATAAAAACTCCATTTAATTTAACTATTAAGCTAAGTAGCAATTGTATGTAAAAACTTTTATTTAATATAATTTAACTATTTTAACCAAATAGTAATTCAATCTCAAAAATTCAAAATCATAATTATTTTACCATGTTAATAATCCAACTACTAAATCTATTTTTTAAAATTAAATCTATTATATTTTTTTTCTTAGATTAAATTAAATCTCAAAAATTCAATATCAATAATTATCTCACATATTAGTACTTATTTTAATTATTGGTTATATAATGTATATTTAATCTAATTGTTCATAACTTTATCTAATTACAACTTTGATAATAAATACCACAAATCTATTTTTTAATCTAACACACATTTTATCCAACTATTTTTTAATTATTCTATATAAAAACTCCATTTAATTTAACTATTAAGCTAAGTAGCAATTATATGTCAAAACTTTCATTTAATCTAATTTAACTATTTTAACCAAATAGTAAATTAATTTCAAAAATTCAAAATCATAATTATCTTAAAATGTCAATAATCCAACTATTAAATTGATTATATATATTTTTCTTAGATTAAATTGAATCTCAAAAGTTCAATATCAATAATTATCCAATCACAGCAGGGTGGATTGGGATTTTCATGTACAAAAAAATAGGAGATTAAATCTCGACTCGATAAAAAATCAAAACCATTGAAAATTGATAGGTTGTTGCGACGTGGGAATATAAGATGTTTCGTGGAGGGTGTACGTCACATTCTCTAATGTGCATAACTGTTTCAAAAATGGAGTATATATGTTATATGAACCATTTTTTTAATATCATAGAAGTATCTCATATGATCCCACAATAGTGGCTTACAATTTTTGGCCAACCGACATCAAATGATTTTTTTAACTAAATCTTCACTTTCAGGCACCTATAGTGGCTAAACTATGAAGAATTTGAAGATAATGAAAACTAGAGTTTCATGAAATTTTGTATGTAGATTCTAAATATATTTAAAAAAAAAAAAATTGGAATCATATTGCACTTATTTTTCTATCTCCCTCAAAAACTAGTTTTGTTCAAAAAATAACATTTTTAAAAAGTGACGCTCATCGTATAACGCATAACTTTTTTCCATGAAGGATAAAAATAATATAATTCTTTCAAATTTAGATTTTAACTCTAATATCTAGTGCTTCTCAATTTGGTTAGATAGTTTTTATTGAATATTTTTCTTTAATAAGTTTCAAGGTCAACCAATTACAATCTCGCATATATACCCACCATATATAATGCATAACTTTTTTGTATGTATTGAAATTCAATTTTTATTTTTTTGTTGGATCAAGGAATTCAATATCTGGTGCACTCCATATTTCTTCTTCAAAAAAAATTGATAATATGCTATTTTTCCACATGCGTATAGAGAGCTTGATTTTCAAAGGAAAAACCCTCGTGACCACAAGACATAAAAAATAAATATAATAATAAAATAAAATTTATTTAAAATTATACTTTTTGGGAAGCTTATAAAAAGGAATACATACTTACAAAAAATAAATTTTAAATGAATTCATTTGATCCCCCAAAAGGTAAATCAAAAGTGGTTTTTTATCAGCATTTTGATAGGTGTAAAGGAGACTTTGTTATAGGTATGGTTTAAAACTAGCGGGGTTCTATCCAAGAGGGCTTGGTCTAAGGTGGTTTGATAAAACCCTCTTCAATTGGAATCCTTTAAATAGAACTTTTCAAGGCTTAAATCACTATATTTTCTAAAAATATGTGATTTTAGCAAAAAATTAGGACTTCCCTAAAAATTGTAAACCACTATTGTGGAAGCCACTAGAACTACAAGGTGAGGAAGCTTTTAAGCTTTAAAGCTACAATTTATTTAATGTGAATGATAGAGAAAAAATAGTGAAATCTTCTAGCTTTCTCTGTTTATAGGACTTGGACATGGATGACCCAGTTAGAAAAGCACTCAAAATAATGTCAATTCATCTCTACAATTATGGAGAAGGGTCTATATACTTCTATTGTTATTTACAAGACCTTAGCTTTAGTGTTTCTATGTCATGCAATTATTGTAGAATTTAATATTATATTTTTGAACAAATTGACGGATAAAGTTGCATCAGATAAGTGTTACAAATGGGTGTTCAAAGAACCAACAAAGTGTGATTGTGGTGGAATTTCTAATATTGGCAAACCTCTTTGATTTTGGTAAATGAACAAGTTTTTCATTGAAAATTTCCAAATTTATTTCCATACTATAAAATGTATTATATCATTGTGGTAAAATCAAACTATATGCAAATGATAGTTGCATATTTTCCATGAAGCATTAACTATGATTGTGTTTCGTGGGACACTCTCTTGAATAGACAAATCAATTTTTCTATGGAATACATGTTTGTGTATTGATTTAGAGATAGTACTCATCTTGCAATTCTTTATTTAGTCTATATTTTAGACAATAATTGTTATTCAATTGATCTTGCAAAATTTTAACTATTTTCAATTTTGATTTTGCCAAGCAAACAAAATTTATCACTGTAACAAATGGTTTATGAAGATCGAAAACCATTCACATTTAAATTACTTTTTTTCCTTTAACTGCATTGAATATTTTCCCAAGGGAGGGATTTTTTTAGGAACTTGAAATTCAACTTAACCTTGTCTGAAATGGTACAATATGTAGATTTTGTCAAGTATTTGTTCATGTCCTTGGAAATAAGGTCAAATTGAGTATTTTTCTTTTGAAAGAATGTTTGTGCTTAAGACATAATCTTGTAGAGGCATTTGATCAACATGCTCTGACTTTGTTTTGCAAGCATCAAAGCTCACCCATTTGTCTTTGCTCTTTTAGATCATATGCTTAGTGGTCTATCAGATTCTTCAATGCTCTATACAAAATTTTCTTAAATTGTTTTGTTTAACTGTAGATTAAATCTACTCATTATGTAATTAAAGGTAAAATTAAGCAGTAATATATGTGTTTCATGCTGGAATTATTTATTTTGGTTGATTTGTCAATTGTTTGTTGAAGACATCCCAAATTGATTGAATATTTAATCCCTTGTCATGGAGGTATGAGAAGAAGCATATGTAGCTTTGCAAACAAAAGGTTCATGGTTATATCTTCCTTTTTTCAAATCTTGGCAATGACGTGGGAACAATTATTAAAATAAAATAAAATATTAATATTTAAAATTTTAAAATACACAACTAAAATAATTGTAAACTAAATGAAGTTGGCTAGACCAGTTTTGGCTTACATCATACACCCATTGAGGTAGAAATCAAAATCATTTTTTGCAAATTTATTTTGTGATGGTGTTCTCTGATGCTATACAATTCCATCATTCCAACTTTTTGTTAGTCTACTTGAGATACAATTCTGAAGTTTGTTCTTGCAACTAAAGGAGTCATTTTTTTAATTTGATAGGTGCTCAATAGAGACATCAAAGAGTTTCATGTTGTTAACATGTACATAAAAATTAAAACATATGACATATTTAAAAACTAAAAGTATAAAATAACTCTCAATTATAATAAATAATTATAAAAGAATTTTTAAGTAAATAAAATAAAATAAAACTACTCTTCTACACAAAATAGCTCCTACCTCTTCACAAAGTAAACAATGCAAATAAAATAAAATAACTTTTGAATAAAAAATAACTATAAATTAACTCTTACATAAACAACTTAAATTCATTTCTAAGTTTGAGGAATGAAGATGATTTATTTGCTCAAGATTATAACAAAAGAAAAATATACTCAATTATATATAAAAAATTGTTACATTTTTTACTTTCTTTTTATAATATATAAATTTAATGTGTTCAATGTTTACTCACTTCTATTTCATCTTCCTACACTTATTTCTAATTGATTTCTTGACAATTCCGAACAAACCCCAATTCACATTCTACTATTTTTTACTTCAAATAATATACCCTTCCCAAACAATTTTGAACTTATCAAAAGATTCACCATATACCCATTGTGCAATTGATTGTTTATTTATTTAGCCTAGATATTTTGTGTTAGTGGTTCATTTTCTGACAAAGGGATTGGTCTCGATAGAACCAGAACATTAATTTTTAGTTCTATCAACACTGTTGCTTTAAAACATACCAAACATAAAAAAGAAAATAAAAATAGGACTATTCTTGCACATTTAGGTAGGAACCTCATTGCTCTGCAACTCTTGTTTTGATTTGTTATTAGTCAAATAAAAAATGAGAAACAAAAATTCATTTTTAATCAAAATGCATAACATCAATTTATACCAAAGATATGAACATTTCAATATTTAAATTAAATTAATAGAAACAATATTAATAAGATTTTATTATTTTTAGTTAAAGTAGCTCGTATCTTGGGTGCCTGGGCGAGCTAGGGTGAGAAGATTGAAAGACTAATCTAGCAGGTGGGGGAGTTGTTGCATAAAGAAGTACCTGCAAACCCTGGGAGGCGAAGTCCAGCTCAGAAGTCCACCTCTTAAGCAGGGGAGTGGAATTGGCTTGAGACAATGGAGCCTTGACTCCGGTTTGCTATTTCATGTGGGCTTTGTGGACCTATTTTGTATTGGAATGAGTTGGGAGTTCAGCTCTGTACATTTGAAGTTTGTGTTTGTGTTAAGGGTTAGAGGTTGGGATCTAGAAGTTAGAGTTAGGGTTATGAGAAACTGAGTCAAGATTAGGGTTATATTAGGGTTTAGGGTTTAGGATTAGGTTTAGAGTTACAATTATGATTTGGATTAGAGATGAGATTAGGGTTAGGGTTTTGAGTTATAGTTAGGGATTTGGTTAGGATTAGGGTTATGATTAATGTTTATGGTTAAAGTTAGGGCAAGGTTAGGGTTACAATTATGGTTAACAATTTAGGGTTTAAAATCAGGTTTATAATTATGGTTATTGTTTTTTATTAGAGGTAAATAACAAGTTTTGAAGGGGCCTAAAACCCTTTACAAAAAAGCGGCTGAAACATAAGAAAACTACAATAAGTATATATCAGCCCAACTACAACATACCATCAACAAAAAGTTAGCCAAAAAGGAGGAACACAAACATCAACATTACATATTCTTCAGTATATCTATTGCCTCCACATTGCACGCTACATCCTTTTGACCATCATCAAAGGCTTTAGATAATTCTTTTACAGAAGCACCAACCTGAGCTTTGGTCTTGTTACGAGTCCTAGCCCTAGGCCCACCCACATTCACCTCGGTAATCAAAACATTATTATCACACACCTTTATCACTAGACACCTCACCCACCAACAACTTACCAGTAGCACCAATCTCACTAGACCGAATAGTCTCCTTGCATTTTTTGGCCATTTCAAAATGGGAGGTAATACCCACATATTCAAAACTAACCCTAGATTTATCCACTTCCCCACCCTTTTCCATGTTAGCATAAAGACTTTCTATATGAGTTTCAAGGGATAGAACCCTACCTTCAAGATTTTGCTTCATAATAAACATTTCATCTGCCACAATTTCTAGAGAGTTCATCAAATTATGAATCTGATTCTAGCCCAGAGACTCGTTAGCTTTACTTATCATATCATGAACTTTCACGTTGGTCATATTAAGTATGTGGAACAACCATTTAAATAACTCATAAAAAATAATGGAACCCTCTCTAGCAGTTCCCAAAACATCAAAAATATTTTCCTTATCAATGTTGAAAATTCCCTTACCTAGAGCATCCTCCTCATGAGAGGAACTTACCTTATCTTGATTGGCAGAGACCTCCTTCCCCTTCCCAGCAGCAATTAGAGTTTGGATTTTTCGAATAGACTTCGCAATTCCCACAACAACCTCCTTTCTTTTCCTCTATCTATTTGGGTCCACAATTGGAAAGCCCTTAGCACTCTGCCCCACCTCTGCCACAACACTCCTTTCCATCTGCAAGCTCGAAACCTCAATTCGTGAATCCATAGCACCAACTCTGCTCATAATCTTGAGAGGAGACTTCATCTCTAGCAGTTGGCTTGTTGACCTAACAACCACTTTCCTATTAGTGGGTATGTGGAGGATCATCATAGAAAAAATAGGCCCTTAAGTGGCAAAAAATTCAAAAAAATCAGAGTTAGGCAACTTGACGTAAAAAATTGAATAAATTATCTATATGATTTCAAAAATA
>VDFB02016703.1:0-40844 GCA_007258455.2 Sequoia sempervirens | reverse complement strand
TACTTCTTATTTGATCACACACTTATTTTCTTTGCCTAATTCGCTTATTCTGATTTGCTACATCCACACACTTTTCTATCTCTATATCCTTCTTGCATGACCTCACATCTCTTATCTTTTCTAGAGAGACACATGTGTGTGTGTGTGTGTATATGTATCTTACACATCAATTAGGTCAACCAAAACATCCATAAAGTATTGCATACACTAAGTCGTCTAGGATCTTCAAATATCTTAATCATAGTTTTTCAAATTGTAGAAACTAGACCTTAAAACCAACACACTAAACCACATACAATGGTCATCTCTAATGTGAAATAACTTCTGGTAAATGAGTCATACATATAGTACTATGTTGACATGAATGACAACTTGCTGACATTAATAACAATGATTTTATGCAACCTTCAATCTCGAACACCAAAGAATCAACAAACCCTCCATAAGATTGTTGGTTTGCTACCCTTTATAGATGGAAAATAGGAAAATAATGGAACTAGAGCTATCTCTCCCAGCCCCACCAATCCCAATAGACACAATATTACCACTAGAATATCCATTAGTGTTGATATTCAAAACACCCATCAGAGGAGGAGACCAACCCCCAACCCTTTGCACCTTCTTTTTAGCATGCCTACCCTTATGAACATAGAAAGAATCAATGGCCAAATAACATAGGAACAATCTATTCAAAATTTCCTCATCACTTCTTTCCAAAGGGAAAACCACTTCACATTTAGCATCCATAGTCTCTTGAATCATACAAACAATCCTTTGTCAAACCTATTGAATCATTATATTTTTGTCACAAAAAATCTTGTGATTCCTTTCCAGCCAAATTTTCCAAAGGATAGAAACAGGGAAATGCTCCACACTATTTGGAGGAAAGAGGTCTATGTAGGTGTCTTCCCAAAATCCTCTACAACCACACAAGAGAAGAAGCATGAACATAGTGTTGTCTCCAAATACCCCACCAAAAATGCCAAATAAGCATAGAAAAAGGACAACAAAAGAATAGGCAAGTAGAGTCTTCCCCACTGTATTCATAGAGAACACAAATACATGGGCCCTGAAAACCCTACTTCAAAATATTTTCCCAAGTCAAACATTTTTTTCAACCTAAGGTCCACAAGAAATAGTTACACTTGGGCTAGGAAAGTTTATTCCAAACATTTGTCTACAAATAAACTTCCAACCAACCAAACTTCCTAACAATCAACTCCTGATACCTGCTGGCCACCAAGAAAAACCCCCTTAGGGTTCGGGCTCCAAGCCAGATTGTCCCTGTCCCTAATAGAACTACACTTTCTTACTACCAAAATATTATGAAGCTCAATACATTCCTCCTTTGAACCAGCCATAGGACACTCACTAGGAACCTTCCATCTAGACACCTCCACATGCCCATAAAGGTAAGAATTCTTGAAATCAACCACCTAAAACCAACCTACCTCCAAGAAGCGCTGACAAAGATCTTGCAAATTAAGATACCTAAAAATGATAGGGGTAAACCCATCCAAGGAATCAAACTAGAAGAGAGCCGCAAACCCCCTATTTCAAATCTAGAACAATCTCTCCTTGACCAACTTAGCCCATTTTTTTATCATTTCGTAAATCATTGATCCTTTCCCCACAAGCGAGTACTGAGGAAAATCCTCCTTTGGTACACCATGAAGATATTTATGGGAAATAATCTTGTCCTAAACATAACCTCCAATAAAGATTGGCAGATAATGACAAACTAATCAAAGTGGATTTTCATAGCTTGAGACCACCAAACTGCTTTAGCATGCAAACCATATCCCACTTCACAAGGCTCCATTTGAAAGAAGACAAGCAACCTTCCCATAAAAATTTCCTAGCAAGAGAATCCAAATCTTTAAGAAATCCACTAGGAGCCACCTGAAGCTTGCACTTGTAATTGGGAGGAGCTTGAACCACTGACTTTTGAAGCTGAACTCGACTAGCAAAAGAGAGCCATCTATGAGTCTAATGGTTCACCTTTTCCTGAAACTTGTCTAAAATATTTTTCCAAGAGCCCTAGGGGAGGGTACCTAAAGAGATATGAATTCCTAGATAATGGTGAAAGGCCACAAACCAATCTAAAACCTTAAAATATGAGCAATCCTCTTTTGAATGGGCCTCAAAATATTAAAGAAGATGGAAGATTTACCCTCATTAATCATCTACCCATAAGCCCCAAGATAGATGTTCAAAGCCTTGTGCAAATTAGTGGCTTCTCTAACCTTTGCCATACCTATCAAAGTAGTGTCATCAATAAATTGAAGATGTTATTGAGGAGGAAACCCATTGCCCTGAACCCATCCTTGAAAAAGACCATGCTCCACATTGCTCTTGATAACTTACCCCAAACCTTCAGCCAAAAGGATTAATAAGTAAAGAGAAATAGGATCCCCTTGACAAAGACCACAGGAGGCCCCAAATAAGGAAGGAAATTCCCTAGTAACCAAAACTGAGAAAGAAGTGGTCATGACACAAGTCATTACCAACTTAACCCATTCCTCAACAAACCAAAGGCACTAAGCAATTTATGCAAAAAAGGACCACTTCACTTTATCATATTCCTTTTCCATATTGAGTTTAATGAACATAGCTTTTTCTTTAGAGACTACCATGGAATGAATCAATTCAGTGGCAATGACCACCCCATCCAAGATTTGACCATCCACCACAAAACCTCCCTATTCCTCATAAATAACCCTACTAATCCATTGCTTCAACCTCTCAACAATCAATTTGGAAAATAATTTATATAACACATTGCAGAGAGCTATGAGCCTAAACAAACTCAACCTATCTACCCCATAACATTTTGGGATGAGAGAAAGAAAAATGGAATTCATAGCCCTTAACATTTTATTTTTCCTCTTAGATTCATAGACCACTTCTAGTAAATACAAGTTTATAATGTCCCAAAATTATTGGGAAAACTCAATCAAAAAGCCGTCAGGCCCAAGGGCTTTCCCTTTTCCATATGAAAAACCATGACCTCCAATTCCTCTAGAGAGATGTAGTCCAAGAGGTGATTATACATTTCTGCAAAAACCAAAGAAGGAATACATGAAAGAACATAGTTTTCCTCATCCAACACATTCGAAGAATCCTCATTAAACAGAGATGCAAAGTACTATGAAGCTTCCTTGGAGACACCTTCCCAAGAGGACACCTACTCACCCTTGAAATTCATAAGAAATGGGATCGAATTACCATGCCTTGTAGCCTTCATAGAGTTGAAGATAAAGGTAATTTTTTGTCCCCCTCCTACAACCATTCAACCCAAGCTTTATATTTCTAGTAGATCTCCTCACATAGTTTGCACTCCTCCAGAACTTTCAAATCCCTTGCGTCCTCCTCGAGAGAGTCCTTAGATAATCCAAACTTCCTCATCTCATGAGTGATAGCATCCAAGCCAGCTTGAGCAACCACCTTAGCATGGAAGATGTAACCAAAGTATTGCATGTTCCACCTTTTAAGTTGATACTTCATATACTGTAGTTGCTTAGCAAAAAAATACATAGAAGTACCAAAGATAGGTCTACCTAGCTGCCACCACTTAGAAACATAACACTACAAAGAGGGATCTTGTAGCCACATAGGTTAAAATGTAAAAGAGGGAGAATGAGCAACACAATACAAAGAGGCAAATAACTTAATAGGACAATGATTTGAACCCCTCTAGTCCAAAATCTATGATCACACAGACAACATTCCACCAATCTAGAAATAAAAAACCAAGAACCTATCAAGCGTCTCAGTAATATAACTCATCCCAATTCTCCTATTGTTCCAAGTAAATTTTCCATTATTGGGCTTAATATCAACAATATTCAAGGAAAAATATTATCTTGAAGAAGGAAAATTGAAAGCTCTAATCTCAACATTCCTCCCTTCTTTCACCTAGATCCACAATAGCATTAAAGTCACCAGTAAGAATCCAAGGATAAAGAGGATTAGAACTCCAAATAAGTTGGATGTGAGACCACATGCACTTCTTACCAGGTAAATCAGTAGGGGCATAGATATTGGATAAAAAAATAGTTTCTTCAACCTCCAAGCTCGAAGCAACCCGTGAAATAGAAGACTTATAGGACATCCACCAAAGAGGGAAAATATTCAATGGATTCCATAAAAAATCCAGGCCTCCAAAATTACCTTGGGCACCAATGCACTAGCACTAATCTTGCCTCCAAGGTTTAGGCACCAAACCACTCATATTACCTATAGACAACTTAGTTTCTTGAATGAAAAGCACATCAGGAGAATGAATTATTACCAAATCACTAACAAATTTTTATTGAAGGCCAATTTTCAAGCCCCTTACATTCCATAACATGAAAATCATTTCGAAGGGTTGGAAAAGTGAGAATCAAGAGTCTTAATAGGTCCTAACTCCACCAATGTTTCCCCCATCAACTTAATTTTCTCTAAATCCTTCCTTCTCTCAACCTTGGAAGGCTTCTTAGAAGCCCCCTTAATATTTTTCTATTGAATCCCCAAAGAAGGTGAAGCCTTTTACCCCTTTTCTATGTCCAACACCATATTCTCCACCAAAATAGAGTTAGCCACCTTAATCTTCTCCATAACATCAAGGGATTCAAAAACAACTAAAACAACTAACCCAGGATCTGTATCCATTTGAATTAAACCATATCCCATAGTGTTATTAAGATTGATAGAAGAATTACCCTCCTAAACTTCCTCCACAGCACCTTGATCTAGAACAACCATTCTTGGATTCAGTTCTTATTGACTATGGTCATCCAACACATCAAAATGATTAAATGTATCCCCTTCCCACCTCTCCTTGAAAGTTATCATCTATCCATGATTCTTGTTACAGACCTTAGTAGGAATAAAAATCTCCTCACCTACAACCACACTAGAAATAGAAGCCTTACCCTTATCTTCCTTAGGAGGATTTTGAGCATGCTAAGTTGGTTGAGAATCAAAAGATCTAGACTTATTACATCTTTGTTGCAAATGTCCATATTCATGGAACAACTGACATCAAAAAGGAAGAGTCTCATAATCAAGATGTTGCATCCAAGAAGACACCCACACAAATTTCTGAAGATTCTGGAAGAGATTTACTCAAATCAATCTCAACACAAATGCGAGAAAAAGTATTTACCTTCCTATCTTGAGTTTGCTAAGAGGGACCCATCGGTTTCCCCAAGAGTAGATCAACCATTTATAGGACACCATTCCACCAATATTCAATAGGGAACCAAGGGAGGAACATCCATATAGGAACCTAGTTTGGAAGCTTCTTGGATGGGTTAAAAATAGTGTGCTAGGGTTTGATGAATAAACCAATCTGGTTTTGAAAGTAAGGCCCACATTCAAACACTTTTTTGTGATCTACCATGCTATTGAAGATGACCATAAAATAACTATTAGCCAACAACATCACTTCCATTTCATCCTCCAGATTCCAGGCCCGTTAATCCCACAACTCCAAGAAAGGAAGCGAAACACACATTCCCATGAATTTGTATAATAAGGCATGATTTGAAAAATACTCCACATCCTCTATGATTGATTCTAGTTGAATCACCAGAATAATCCTTTCTTTGCTCCTCTCTAGGAATCTATTAATTTTTGGAATTTAGGGACCACTAGATGGATCCAGCCCATCAATCCCTACTTCCTTAGACAAAAAGAAACTCTCAACCCCTTGCCTTAATGAAGAAGGAGAGTTATCCTACAATGATGCATGAAAATCAATTTCAAAAAGCAAACAATGGCTTCACCAGAAGCCAAATTTGAGAAAAGGAAACAAAAAGAAGCTTGGGGCAGCCACAAAACCATTATATTAGCATACACCAATCAAACAAACCCGAAAAGAAAAAAACCAATGAAATCCAAACCCCATGCACTGAAAATCCATCCCCGCACACACTATGACTCCCCATTTACCAATACAAAACCCTCTCACACATGAAAAGTGTATAGGAGCTAATTTTCACCCCTCTTGCAAATTCCCCTTTTACATCCCTCCACCTTGGAAAATCATACCCGACTAAAAAATTTCACATCAACCATTCACAATGCATCCACTTGGCGCTTGTCTTTTTTGTCGGTGATGGAATTTTTATCAGGGATAGGAGTGCAACATGTGGATGTCTACGTGGCACACTACCATCCCTGATAGATTCCTACCCCTAGTGTCTATAGGGACATTACATTCCCCATTAGGGATGATTTGTAACACCTCTATGTCAACCAACTGGCCCAGAAACAACCCTTTCCCTCCCATTTTCATCTTCAAATGCATCTATCTCATATTCATTCCATATTCTATAATCTCTTGGATAATTCTATGCACTAGCTTGAGCTCTCGAGCATTAGCAATTTGTTGCTCAATCAACTTGATTAAGAATGTGTTGTGCCACCATAGAGGCTATGATTTTGATATCTTGTGAGACCTCCTTCATCACTATTGTGGCCATGTTTACTTTTCCAAATTCATAGTTCTACATTCTCCCTTCATTGGGCTTTAGTGCCTTTGGGTGGAGGTGGTATTGCTTCACTATCCTTCTTTTGTTATGATTTAATAGAGTTACATTGTGTTTTTTGTAGTGTTTAATATTCTCTTTCTTACTATTCCTTTATCGCATTTTCTATCTCGTGGCTTTCCTGGCTATCCATGGAGGTGGAAACACCAACGTGGGAGTTTGACTAAGGAAAAACCCTATACAGCCCCAACATTTTTCCTCTCTTGGTTGTGTGCAGGTGTACATGTGTGTGGAGCTTGCTAGCAAACTAGACTCTCAGTGAATCGGACTTTGTCACCTTTGCTCTAGTTGTCTTCCTTATCTCCTTCATAGTTATTGCTTATATTGTATTGTTTATCATTTTGTTTATCATGTTAATATTCATCAACTAGACCATTAGTAGATTTTATAGTATTTTGATACTATACTTTTCACTTTCTAGCTATACAAATGCTAGTGCCCCAGAGAGATGCCAGTGTGTCGCACTATCATCCTTCACTTGTGTTGTCCTCAAGAAAAGGGCTATTTGATGTACAATTTGGATTCCAAAAAACATCTCATCTAAGTCCCATCCAAATATTAGGATCAATAGAGTGACATAAGCACTTGAAAATGCTCTTCATTCTCTATCCTTGACCTAAAACACCTTAGCTTGAGGTAAGTTAGGGTAGCCCTCCACTCTCAGATCTCTGTGACTTGGAACCTTGGTGTGATTTGTCCCCCTACCTTACATTTTGGTGAACCCAACGTGTACAATGTCTATCCATTTCTTTGTGTTGAAACTTTTTCTTGTGCACCCAATAGCTAAGTTAGACTTGGGTGTTGTGAGGGTCAATGAGCATCACAACTCAGTCTACAACTTTTGGGTACATTGTTAGGAGAAGTCTATGACACTTACTAATAAAAAATATGGTCACTTCTAATTATACCATAGGTTTTTCCATAGTTTTTATAGATGAGATGGGTTTTGTTGATGAGACCACTTATGTACCCACTCCTCCAACATCCCCTACAACTTCATTTGTGGATGAAGATGATGTTGTTCATATTCCTATGGGAAATTTTTTGGCATTAGATAGGAGGTTGTTGGACCTAATGAATCATTTGGAGAAAGCACCAAATATGGTGAGAGCCACTAGACTTGCTAGTGAGGTGAGATATATGCTAGGTAAAGATTAGACATGTATTGAGTTCTTACATGGCCTCACTGATCTAACCGAAGCATACATCCCTTTGTATAACATTAGATTGGGTACTACTTGAGGGAAGGTTCTTGATACCTATGAGAAAAAGATAGGTGTTTTGATGCCCATTATGTCGGTATGCATGGCTGAAACAAGCCCCTCGATCAAAATTTCCTCCACTTTTGATAAGCCCCCTACTATCAAGGTGAGTAGGATACCCCTTGGTTTTAGCTTCACCTCTCCTATAGCCCCTGGTGGTGAGGGATCTGGTGGAATGAGTGGTGGTGGCTTTGGTAGTGGAGGTGGCACTGGTGGAGGTAGCTCTAGTGGAGGTCATGGTGGTGGTTTCGGTAGTGGAGGTGGTGCCGGTGGAGATCCTACTAGTGGTGGTGACTTCGACACTGGTCACGGTGGTGACTTTGGAGGTGGCTCTAGAGATGGTTTTGGCAGTATTGGTTCTGGGGGAGGTTCCACTAGGCCTTTTTCATCCTCTAACCCTATTTTTAATTATCTCTTTCAAAACATGGGTCAGATGCAAAACCAGTTGGCAAGAATTTCTAAAGCCTCCACCCAACCTATTTTCCAACTTTTTTCTGACATAGCTTATTTTCGGTGGCGATTTTGAACATTCCTTTCTCGTAGAGAATGGAGATTCCTATGTTTGAAAATTATGGTAGTAAAGGAGATCCATAGATGCATGTGTAAACTTTCAACGTCATGTTTATGGATTTATTTCATCACAATGCTCTAATGTAAAAAATATTTCATTTATCTCTCAAGGACACAACACTTGAGTGGTACTGTTCATTACTTGATAATTCTATATTCTCATTTGATCAACTTGTCAATTAGTTTCTCTGTTAGTTCTAGGTTAACATTGGTCTGAAGATGACCTTTTAGGATCTCTTTTGATGTAAGTAGAGAGAAGATTGGAAGATAATTGACTTTATAGTGCAATATCAAGTACTCTTTTCACAAATTTCATACCCGCCACCCAATCAGATGTGTAAAAGGTATTCATAGGAAACTTGTAGTGAACCTAGTAGGAGAAATTCACCTTACTAAAATACCCTTCCTTTGCACATCTGTGTGCCACACTATAGGAGTAGTAGAAAACGGTGGTTCAATTTAGGGGATCCTCCTCATGGTCTTGTTCTAAAGGAAATTCTATCATTTCCATTTTAGGAAAAGGAAAATTTGTTGCAAATTTAGTCGCCATGACTAATGATCATGGCCTCAAACACAACATAAAGTTTACAAAGTTAGCTGAATCTTATTCTTCTATTTTAAAAAATTTGTTAAAAGATAAGATCATAACTTTGGAAAATCCTTGACCTCTGAAGGAACCTTATCTTGATTGGTATGATGGGAATTATTTTTTTTAGTACCATTGTGTTAACAAACATGATACCAAGCATTGCATGCGCTTGCATCATGAGATAAAAGATCACATGGATGATGGTACCATCCATCTTGATGGGAAGAAATAAAATACAAATAAGTCGGTAGCGAAGGCCAATAGCGAGTTGTAGATTTACACGGATCCATTTTTGTCCATTCTACGAACTTGATTATTGATCCCTCTGATGCTTCTCTTCAACCCTTGGCATATGTTAATATGGTTTCAATTACTCCTCCCCCACAACCTACGACTGGTTCACTAGATGTGACTTTCACCTCGCAGGACTTGTCTTTGAATAATAATCCCTCTCCTCTATACATTCCTACTCACCTCAATGGAAACATTGTGATGGGAGTCCTTGTTGACCCTATGAGCTGAGTAAATGTTATTACAGAGGAGACATTATGGCTAAGTTATTTACAAAGGGAGGAAAATGAGGAAACAAAATATATCATATGTATGTATGAAAGGCTCTCTCTTAAGCCATATGGCTCTATAACTCTTTCTATCCTAGTTGGACCTAGGACTATGGATACAACTTTTGATGTCATTCCAAAATTTGATCTATTTAGGGTGAAGTTAGGAATCTCGTGGCTAGCTTCCATGAATGGAATTTATTTTTTTATTCACAAATGTTTAAAGTTCTCTCACAAAGGTGTTGTGCATGATACTGGATGTCAAACATTGGTATCCCATGGGGGTTATTCCTTGGATAATTTTTGGCTTTCCCTGGTTGGTCTCCTCCCTCCTAGAATGAACCTTCTTTACCGAAACTATGTGAAGTACAAGACCAGGGGAAAAGGATAGTCGAAAGTGACTCACCCAGTAGCACATCAGCAAGCTACCTCCTCCTCTCAGAAAGGAAAGGAGTTGCCTGCCCATCCTCAGGACACCACATCTGACTCCCTTCCTAAAGAGGAGCTTTGAATTACTACTCCTAGTTTTCACATAAGAAGTCTGATGGTGCTACTTGGTGTAAAGCTAAGATTCAGGTATCTACCCTTCCTACCTTACCCATGGGCCCTCTCCTTGGTACATATGGTAAGGGGAAGGGTCCCCATGTGGATTCCTCTATGTCTCAACCTCCACAACCTCCCACCACTCCCGCTCCCAAGGTAGTGAATAGGAAGAGGCCAACTACTGAGGTGTTAGAGCCGATTCCCCCATTGTTGCTCCAAACTCCTCTCAATCTCTCCCTCCTATTGTTGTCTAGGATTCTCTCCCTCCACCAAAAATTGACCATGATGGACACTCTGATGGCCGAGTAGGAGTCCTCCATTCCATCCCAACTTCTAAAATCTAGCTCTCGAAGTCATGGGAACCACCTTGCATGTAAACGCAAGCATTAGAAAAAGGCTCTAGCTATTGAGCAAGCTTCCCTATAAAGAAAGGAAAGGGAGTCAACCACCCTTGTTTCATGATCTACTCCCATCTCCTCTGCTTTAGTTCCATCAACCTTGATGTTTCTTCTAAATCCTACTATGAGCATAAACCACTCTCACCCAAAAATGGTGCTGGTGTTTATTGCTCCTTCTATTGATCTTCCTCTCCTAATGTCCCTCCCACACATCTTGCCATTCTCGAAGCTTGTAGACATGTCGAACACCTTGGTGGTATCTGTCATGGTTTTATCCTCCTCCTCTGCACCTTCTACGTCATCTGTGGGGATCTTGCATCCTTTGAAAAAATGGAAGATGGAGGATGGTATAGCTAGTAATGGGGGTCAAAAGAGGAGTCCACCTTCTTCAAAGGGTGGCTCTACATTAGCGTATACCATCCTAGTGACATAAGATGTTTCGATGTCCTCAGAGTTTTTCACTACCCACGAGTCGCTCAGTGAGACTAGTAGTGGATCTTGGGTGCCACATCCCTCATTCGTTGAGGCAACACATGGCACTCCTATAAAGTGCATGTTTAACTTTTTGTATGAGGTCTTAGACCTATCAATGATATTTGGGAAATCACTTATCTTTACCTCACAAAAATTGAGTGAAGAAGACCTCGAGGGGCCTTCTTCCTTGGCTCTCTTCATAGGAAGGTTGGAGGGTTCACCCCTTGATATTTCACCCTTGCAGGCTCATTCGCCTTCCCCATACAATGATCTAGATTAGGAAGTTGATGACCTCTTGGTTGATGAGGAGTAGGAGGTGCCTCTTCTTTATCTGTAGATTAGATTGTGTGTGTAAAATGTGTTCCCATCATGCTTGCATCATGTTTTCTTGGATGACCCTTGTCACCCTCTTAGGTGCTTGGATATAGGAGTTTTATTGTATCATACAACTTCCTCTATTTGTTACATCATTCTTTCTCTATTATGTGTATTTATTTTTGACATTTGGGGATGATGCAAAGTATTGGGGGAATTTAGGATTTTCTTCCATGTTGACCCAATTTTTTATTTTTATTTTATCTTCTTGTGCATTCTTTATATGGTCTGATATAGTAGGGGGTTGATAATAGTTCATTTATATAATATTATTATACTTATATATATATTTATGAGAAGCTCTGACCCTAAAATATCAAACCACCCTTGTTTCCCTCATTCAATATGTTTTTGTTCCTCTTTATATTATTGTTCTCTTATCTTTCATTCTTGCTTTGTGATGTTGAAGTGCTTATTTTTTATCCCTTTCATGTGCAACAACATTACCATGGTGATATCTTGCTATGTTCCATGGGCCACAACACCACTTTTTTATTCTTTTCTTTCTCTCCTTAGGATATCACATGTCTCTATGTTCAACACATACCATCCTAAGGGGGGGCCATCATATCATGTCACTTCAGTTTTAAGAAAACGATGCAAAGCATCCAATGGTGTAAGGGAAATCTTGCATCATCCAAAAATAGTTAAATTTCAAGTTTCTCAGTTTTTAGATGTTTTTACATTTTTGGATACCCTTTTCGTCATAATGAAATTCCCAATTTATGGTTTTTATTTTCTATTCCTAGGTGGAAAGATATTGCAGTTTTAGTTTCCCAGATTTGCACTTGAAAATCTTCAAGTTAGATTTGAGGCACTTAGAGTTCCGGATCAGCCCCAAAACTTCCAAATTGGGTAGCATTTCAAGCGCATTTTAACTTGTGACCTTTCCAACGGTTCAAACGTTCGAATTGAGTCCCGATCATAAGTTATGGCCCGAAGTTGGCACACTTTCTAGAAGATACAATTGCAAATGTTCTTTTGAAATTTGAACTTCAAGTTGTAATTTTTGGCGCCAAACCGCCTAAACTCAAATTTGAATGTTGTTTTGGATCCAAACTAAAGAGGAGCTCTATTTATGGGCGGGTTTCTAATTTTTGGGTAACTTTTTGGGGACAAGCTCGCATATTGCGAAAGGGTTATTCTGTAGCTCTCTGTAACTTGCATGTGTTGTAGAACTTGGGGTTTTGAGATCCTCTGCATGTAAGAAGCTCCATTTTCTGAATAATAAAATTATTCTCTTGTTTGAGGGTTATTTTCTAAGTCTCAGGTTGCACCCTCATCAAAAACACATTCAATGTCAAAAAAATATTTTCTCAAAAATCCTTTCAAAAATCGCATTCTCAATAAGGACCCCTAGTAGAATATATTTCCTTCGTCATGGGTTTGCAAAGAAAAATTTGAAAAAAATTCCTTCGAGGAAGGAGCACCTTCTACTATGGGTGAAGTTCTAACCTTCACCTCATGAGGGGAAATTTTATTTCTTTTGAATTCCTTGATGAAATGAACATCTTTCAAAAGGATTCCTTGATGTTGAATGAATTTGCAAAAAATGCTCTCTCACTTTCAAACTGAGCATCTCTTGAGTGGACCCCTTTTCTTTTAAAGGGTTCTCGGGGCACCCCTTTGAAAGCTTCTCCTTAAGTTTTTGACTATCTACGTGATTGTTTGCTTGCTTGTCTATTTGTGTCGCTAATTTTTCATTTTCTACCACATTTTGTCTATGGATTAACATGTTTCTTTGCAGGTGTGGATATGAAGTCGCTTTTCAATTTGACTCTGCATATTTCCCTTGCACTGGGCTTCCTTCAAGAGAGAGTACTTGGAGGGTTCCTTCTTTGCAAATCCAAGGATCTGTGAAGCGCTTGCATCTTGCGGGATTTGTTCATCATTGGTCTATGGGCCTTCAGTGTACTTTGTTCAACTATGTAGTTCCAAGGATCTATGGAGTCCTTTGATCCAACCTCCTTAGGAGAGAGTACCTGTGGAGCTATTTTTATGCTGTGTTCTTTTGAGATCACCAGATTGTGGTCTACTTCCTTGATGGTTTAGGTATACATTTCTAAAATCTTTCATCTAATTTACCGAACACTCATTGACACTTGTGCTCATGAAAGTGGGGGAAAAATGTATAGGAGTGAATTTGCACCCCTCTTGCAAATTTCCCTTTTGCATCCCTCCACCTTAGAAAATCAAACTTGACTAAGAAATTTCACATCACTCATCTGCAATGCATCCACTTGGAATTTGTCTTTTGTTTCGGTGGTGTAATTTTTGTCGAGGATGTGAGCATAGCATATAGACGTCTTTGCGGCATGCTGCCATCCCTAACAGATTGCTTCCCTTGGTGTCCACAAGGATGTTACGTTCCCTATTGGGGATGAAGCATAATGCCTCTATGTCGACCAATAGGCTCGAAAATGGCCCTTTCCCTCCCATTTTCATCTTCAAATGCATCTATCTCATATTCATTCCATCTTCTACAATGTCTTGGAAAATTATACGCACTAGCTTGAGCCCTTGAGCATTACTCAACATTTTGTTTCTCCATCAACTTCACTAAGAATGTGTTTTTCTACCATAGAAGCTACAATTTTTGTGTCTTGCAAGACCTCCTTCATAATTTCTATGGCCATGTTGAATTTGCTAAATTTGTAGCCTTGCATTCTCCCTTCATTGGTCTTGAGTGCCTTTGGGTGGAGGTGGTATTGCTTCACTATCATTCTTTTGTTGTGATTTGATAAAGTAGCATTGTGCTTTTTGTAGTGTTCGATATTCTCTTTCCTACTATTCATTTATCATATTTTCTATCTTGTGGCTTTCTTGGCTGTCCATGGAGGTGGAAACACCAAAGTGAGGGTTTGACTAAGGAAAAACCCTATACAACCCAAACACTTTTCCTCTCCTAGTTGTTTGTAGGTGTACATTCCTGTGGAGCTTGCTAGCAAACTGGACTCTCAACGAGTTGGACTTCATCACCTTTGCTCTAGTTGTCTTCTTTATCTCCTTCATAGTTATTGCTTGTATCATATTGTTTATCATTCTGTTTATCACATTAATATTCTTATCATCTAGACTGTTAATAAATTTTCTGATATTTTGGTACTGTATTTTTCACTTTCTGGCCATATGGATACCAGTGCCCTAGAGAGATACCAGTACACCACACTGTCATCCTTGACCCGTGTTGCTTTCCTCATATAGAGAGTTGTCTAAGGTATGGTACAAATTCTAAAAATCAGCTCGTATAAGTCCCATCCAAACATTTAAATCAGTAGAGTGATAGAAGCACTTGAGAGTTATATTCATTCTCTATCCTTGACCTAAAACACTCGCTTAGCTTGAGGTAAGTTAGGGAAGCCCTCCGCTCTCAGCTCTTCATGACATGGAGCCTTAGTATGGTTTTCCTCCCTACCTTACACAAAGAAATCATGTGACATGTAGGCCACAACCTTACTGGTTATAGGCCTGCAAAAATGCATCCTAACCACTGTTCATTGCTTGAATCTGATCAAACAATTATCATATTGAAATTTTATTTTAGGTTGAATTAAAAATGACAATTTGAGAGTGGATTAGGGCAACACCAAGTTAGGTTTTTGGTATCCAAAAGTTGGAATCTAATATTCATTTTAATTATTGGCTTAAACTATTGAAAATTAAATTTATGGCTTAGTATACTAGTTATGTTTGGCTTCATGTTATAGTTCAACTAGAATTGAAAGGAATTCAATTGAGCTAACTCTATTTTTTAGCTTTGTATGGCTTATAAGGTCAATTGGAAAAAAAATCCACAATATAGTCAACTCAAGGAACAAACTCTAAGAGCTCCAAAATATCAAATTCCTCAACCCTTATGAAGAGGACACATGGCCAATTCCATTTGGCCTAGTCTCTTAGCCCTTGGGCTTCTTCAACTCTCAATCTATCCTCTATAGATTATATTGACTCTCATGAACCTGAGAATTATTTAAACCCTAGCTTGCTTGACCTTTTAGCTTCTAATTTCATAAGAAATTACCCTTAAAGGATTCTACAGATGAAGAAATTTATAAATTAAAATTTACCCAATCTTCATAGCTCTATGCTCCATAATTAATTATCTCTCATTATAAATGTGAGATTGGCTTAAAACTATTCAAAACATGTTTTAGTTTTGGGATTAAGGGATTTTACTTTGGTGACAAGCTTATTGATCCCATATTTCTACAAGGTTAAAATTGCAAGGAATTATATCCTCTTTATAGTAGATGTGTCTTGGCTGAGAATTAACCCAAAATAATCAAAATATATGATTTACGGCAATAGATCAATAGAGAGGAATTTCTTCTAGATTCAATTTAGTGTCCACCAATTTGAATAAGGATTCTAGGCCCACTTCCTTTTGCATAAGGGAGATAATTGAAAATAATCAAATCTAAGAGTATTTTGACCTAAAGAAATCCATATCTAGTAAAATTTATCACAAAGGATTTAGTCTATTAACATAAAATAAGATAAACAATATGCAAAACTCACTTTATCTAGGAAAATAAGTAAGAAGACAAGATAATGAAGATAACAGTAACAATCCTTTGACACAAAATTTTTATCTATATGCATTAAATTTAAATAAAGACCATTGAAACACAAAAAGGACCAAAATATGCCTTCTGTCATATATGTATCATTTTAACTTAGACTAGGGCATATGCAAGAAGTTGGGTCCATAAAATGTTCTAAAAATGGAAGTTGTTTTTGTTAATTTTCAAAATTTGAGATAGTTGGACTGAAAATTTAAAGCACTTACACATTGAATATTTTAAAAGTTTAGTAATATAAACTTTAGTATTTTGAGTCTAGTTTCCAAATATATAATTTATTCTAATACCTAGATGATAAAAAATATTTTTTAATAGGAATGTATAAAAACCACTTTTTAAAAGTCACTTTTATAAGATCATACTATGCACATGTACATACACCATAGTTTGACCTAAATTAAAATATTTTTCTAATTACTTTATGGGGAAAGATGTGTAAAAAACTAAAGATTAATGAGGATATCTTTTTATTATTTTTTTATTGGCTCAAATTATTTTTTTTGAAAACCCTCATGTATGAATATGATAATTTGACCTATATTAATCATTTTTTGAAGTTTTTTTCATTGTATAGATTGATGTCATATTTTTTTATAGAAATATTAACAAATTAAAAGTTATTAAAAAATACAAATGCCTAAAATTTCAAAATTATGGACCAATTTCCTTAGAAATTGATTAAAAATAGAAAAGATAATCCAATCGTAAAAAAATACATATTTGAAAACTAGACATTGTGACCTATAATGTGTTTTAATTTAATAAACCAATTCTAAAATATCCCATAAGCTATATTGTCAAATTCAATATTTTCTCTTGGCATTGCCTTAGTCTTTTAGTTGGAGGTCCAAGACTAAGGGTTGGGTTACCAAGCCTTTCCTGAACCTAAAACCAAATCAATAATCAGGCTGGGATTTGAATTTTTTACAATGGGTACTCACTTTTAAATGGGCACCCATTCTAAAAATAGAATGGGTACCCATTTTAAAGTGGGTTCCTATTTAGGAAGAGGATCCTGATTTGATGCTCGGGTCCCCGTTCCTAAATAGATACCCATTCCTTTCAATTTTTTTCATGAAATTCCCTTCTTTTTGGACCCATCTTCTTGCACTTACCATCTAAAAATTGAAGGAATTTCCATCTATGGAAATCACTAACTATTTTTCCTTTGGATATTATTAGAAGATTTACATTGTCCACTTCTAGCATGAACAAAAATTATATCAATTATTCATTCCATAGGGAGATTGTAAAAACTCAAGCCTTTAGGGAATTTCCTTTTCTGATATGCTTAGTAATTGTGTGAAATTCAAATTATAGAATTAGAAACATTAATTCATAAGATATAAGTACAAATCTATTATGATCATTGAATACAAAAGACACCTTAATACTTAACTATATTACTTATATTGTTACAATAAGATGGTAGAAATAATTGCTAATTACTATATAGTCAAATTCGCAACATGAATAAAATGTTAATTCTACTAATAACATTTCTAAAACAAATCTACTCATTTTTTTAGCTTGAGTATCTAGGGTAGCTTCTATGGTGACTTCTAATAGTAATATAAATAATTTCTTTATTTTAGCTAAGAATATCATCGTTCTTACTACATCCATCTAATGAAAAAATTGGATTCTAAAATATTATCTCCCTCTTTATCTATAAAAATATAAGGGAAACTATGAGTTAGAGTTAATTTAACCAATTCAAGCATGATCATTAAGGCATTAAATAGTCATCATGGCCACAATACTTCATAATTCATAATAACATATATTACCAATGAATTTTGGTGTAGTTAATTTTTCTAATAATCAAAACCCAAATATAAAGCATACTTTTCACTTGGCCACCCTCACAATGGGTTTCTAGGTTCATAAGATTATTTTTGAGATATACAATTTTAATATTGTATGATATTTTACACCTTATCATAAAAGTAACTTGTAATATTCTCTTTTAGCCATTACCGTACTCAAAAATTATCAAATTTAAATTCACACAAATTAACACAAGACTCAACAACTTGATGCAATTAGACTTACACAAATTGGGGGGGATACAATTAATTTGCAAGGCTTGATTATAAGTAAACTAGAGAATTTAGTGAAAACCAACTAACTTCATTACAACAAAATTGACCATTATTTAAGCACAACTAGGATCATCATTTTTTGACCACAATAAATTCAACCTCCGGGTGCTGCCACAATAGTGGTTTACACTTTCCGGGAGATCCTGATTTTTGCTGGAATCACATATTTTTAGAAAATATAATGATTTAAGCCTTGAAAATTTCCATTTAAAGGATTCCAATTAAAGAGGGTTTCATCAAACTGCCTTAGACTAAGCCGCCTTGGATAAAACCCCGCTAGTTTTAAACCATACCTATAATGGAGTCTCCTTTACACCTATCAAGTTGATACAAAGCCACTTTTAATTTACCTTTTGGGGGATCAAATGAATTCATTTAAATTTTATTTTTTGTAATTATGTAGTCCTTATTATAAGCTTCCAAAAAAGTATAATTTTAATTAAATTTAATTTGATTATTGTATTTATTTTTTATTTCTTGTGAATGTAGGTTTTTCACCAAAAATCAAACGCTTTGTTTTGCACATGTGGAAAAATAGATTATCAAAAAAAAAATTTGAAAAATATGAGTGCACAAGATATTGAAGTCCTTGATCCAACAAAAAAAAAAAAATTCGATACATACACAAAATTTTATGTGTTATATAGTCTGCCTATGTCTGAATTGTAATTAGTTTGACTTCAAAACTTGATTAAGGAAAAAATATTCAAGAAAACACTATGAAACCAATTGAAAGCATTATATATCATAGTTAGAAATCTAAATTCAAAAAAATTAGAATTTTATCCTTCATGGAAAAAAGGTTGTGTTATACGGTGAGTGTCACTCCTTAAAAATGGTGTTTATTGAAGAAAACTAGTTTTTGAAGAAGATGGAAAAAGAAGTGTAATATGATTCCAAAATTTTTGAAAAAAATATATTTAGAATCTACAGACAAAATTTCACAATTCACTAGTTTGCATCATCTTCAAATTACTCATGATTTAGCCACTATAGGTGTCCGAAAGTGAAGATTTAGTTAGAAAAAATTAGTTCACTGTCCAGTTTGGCCAAAAATTGTAAACCAGTATTGTGGGATCACCCCTCCTAGAATACAATTGAGCCTAGATCCTTACTCTCCACTTAGAAATTGCTACAACCAATATAGTAAAGATTGTAAATTGATCATTATTCACTTATATTAATTCATGTAATATTCCTATCACTATATTTTAATTACAATAATAACACATGATCACATGCACATCAAAACTAGATACAAGCTATAAATATTAGTAGGTCCAACATAAACATATACCTTCTCAAATCCTTCTTCAAATCTATTTTTAATCTAATAGAATTTACCTTTTCAACTATCTAGCACAACTCCATGCTCAATGTTCATAGTTTCAATAGACTTTATCTAAATATATATACCTATACTACATAATTATTAGAATATTACACCAATTTTTTTTTCATAAAATTGCTCAAACTTTTTATACCATACAAAATCATGGGTTCTACTAATTGGCTACCCATTTGATTTTTTCTATGTTAGAAACACCACCCCCCTCTTTGAATCTCACAAATTACCAATTTGGATTTATACCATTTTCCTCCATTCATCGCTCTATTTCTTATTGATCATGACAACCTTCCTAGAGTCTTTTCTTTCCATGAGATTTTTTTATCTAAAAATTATGGTCTATTAAAGTCTAGTAGGAGATATAGTTCCTCCTATTTTTATTGTGACCGACACTCTTCCTATTGGTTTCTTCTTTTTCTAGTCCATTTATGCATTTTCACTAGATTCCAATGGAATCATGTGAAATAAAATACCCCCTTTTATAGGGTTTGGCTTTATCCTCATCAATAAGTTTTTGTACTCTCAAACCAAATATTCAATGCATCATGTTTCCTATGATAATTTAAGAAACCATAATCCCAAATATATAACTATGAACACCAAATCTGCAATTTTCTAACACAAGACAAATAATAGTTAATCATGTTAGAAACAAAAATCTAGCATTCCCTATGAGATTCTTAGCTAAATGAAGATGAAAACATGAAAATGAGAGCATAAGAAAACCAAAGATAACATGCAATCAAGTTAAAATAGTTAAACCTTCATCTCATAGGGGATTGGTGCTCCTTTGATGTGGAAAGAAGCCATTTCCCAGTCCCTTTGATAAGCTTCAATGATGTAGTTGATTTCAAGTACCTAAGATGATGAAACAAGCTCCAAATGTGATAAAAATGGTGAATGCCATGAGTGAAAATTCTTATAGTAAGAATGCTTCAAGTTGTGGATCCATATTGTGTAGAGGAAGCCTCTACTTATAGGACTTAAGGGTTGAAGAATGAGAGAAATTGGTGAATGTGGGATAAAAGGGGAGCCAATAGGAATGTGACACTTGTCACATTTCCATTGGATGAGGGTGTAGCACATTTTGGGGAATGTGTAGAGCAAAGGAGATGTAAGAGAAATAAATGAGAATGTTTGAGGATTTGAAAGGTTGTAAGGAGTAAATGAATGTGGTTGAGGATTTGAAAGGATGTAAGAAGAATAAATGAGGATGTAAGAGGTATTTATGGGGGTGTAAGAGGCTTTTGGAGGGAAATTGAATGAGGAAGTGGTTGAGAGGAATATTCCTTGGAATATGCCATTTTCAGGATAAATAGGGTATTTAGTTAATTAAAATAAATGAATTTCATGTGCAACCTGGTTAGTTGACTATGGGTTGATTAAACTCTTGAGGAGTTGAAAGCTAGAGGATTTGTTAATGATGATTAGAAAGTGATTTAGGGTTAATTAATTCAACATTAATTAACTTGGATGGGTTAGGGGATTGTGACATTTGATTTATTTAATCAAATGAGAGGACTTTAGGGGGATTTAATTAAATATGATGAACATTAGTCAGAAGAAAGGTGAATTAATCTAATAAAATTTAATTATTTGATTAATAGTAGAAATTGATGAATTTAACTAAATAATGTTGATTATTAAATTAATTGGTTAGTACAAAGTGATTTAGGACAAAATGATGTTAATTTATCAAAATTAGTGCATAATATCAATTAGGTTTATTTAAGTGTCTGCATTTTCCCCCTCTTTGAAGCGAGGTACCTATTGCATTGGTTCAAAGAATAACATTGTCGATATCAAAATTTATTTATTTATTTATTTTGGCGGATGACCCATTGTTGCCCCAGAGAAAGAAATTACGCTGCTACACTACTCCCTCGAGAGATCAGGAAAAAATTTCAATTTTGGGTCAAGCTCACGAAAAAGATTTAGCAATGGTTCAGGCATAGAAAATAACCCATGGGATGCGAAAATAGGCTTATGATGACAAAAACAGGCCAAAATAGGATTTGTTAGGAAAAAAAGGATTAATGGGTTCAAAAACCCTAAAAAATACCCCAAAACCCTAATTTTTTTAGCATAAATAGAAGGGGAGGGGTCATTTTCAAATCATTTACACGACCTTCTAGATTTCTGATGATTTTTCTATGAGGTGCAGATGGAATGGTGACTCTTGTGATTCCCAGGCATCAGATGGAGTGGTTTCAAGAGTTCCAACGGCCTCAGGATGCAAGACCCCCAGTATTCATTTCAAAACTTTTCACATTTTCGTGTTTTAAGTGCATTTAGTAGGGTTCCATTAGGTCAGCCAAAAGTGACCCTCTAGGGTGTCACAAATGATTTGATTAGTGCCTCTTTGGTTGATGACAACCCACCTATGTAGGATAGCGCCATGTTACACTGTAAGGTCTCAAGGTCGCATGGAGTGCCATCCTGCCATTGTAAAATAGCATCTCAAAACTTGGGAGGGGCAGGGCACTGCTTTGAAATGTTGATTTGCCTATGTGGTGGAGTGCCATGTAGACTCGAAAGGATATAGTGAACAACACCACTAAATATTGATTCACCTTTGTGATATGACACTGCTTATGAATATAACTTTGCCTTTGTGAAAAAATAGAGTGTCGCCTTTATAAAAGTCAACTCACCTTTGCTTTTGAGGGATATTTAATTTTCAAAAACACACTAGGTTGATAAAATTTGATGTTGTGGGCACTTTGAATGTGGGAGGTCCTTCTATTGCTCCACTTGAAACAACACACAGGTCAGATATTGTGTAGAGTAGGGAATTTAAGTGATAATGCCCTATTTTCTCTGGGCTTAATTAGATTTGGCCATGTGGCACAAATGCCTATAGTTTAGACGCACCTAGCTATGGTGACAACATAGGTTGAGAGATGGTAGAGCGAGACATCATCATTCCATTTACCAATGGGGGAGGCCATATTTACCTCGGAATGATGACCAGTATGAGGTAAATAGTGGGCAGCTCGACCTGGTCAGTACAAGGGGATTGCCTCAAATTTCACATTGTTCATTAGTGCATTGATCTTGAGGGTTCTTGTTCCCAATAGACAAGCCAGAGGCTACTGCATTGGATGCGGCATTGTTTGGCCTCAAATGATAGAGGAGATGACCATATATGCATTGGGGCTAGTCATCCTTACCTCTTTATATCATGACATGCATCAAGTAGTATACTACAGGGCCCACAACATTGGGGCTAATGTGACACTTCTTCATATCAGGGCATACAAGCACATAGCGGTTTTGAGGCCCATGATAGTAGATGTGCAGATAGATTGTGATGATCTCACAATCTATAGATACAGGGGAATGACTACCCTACATCACACAAGAATTACTAGCATCCCGCATTGGAGGCAGGTGATCAATGAGATGATGGTCTTCTGATGGTTTCCTTTGCTCCATTTCCATAGGTGACATGATGACGATGAGAAGTTATTCTATTTCTGTTAGACCAAATACATGTAGGGGTGTAAGTACCATATGATAGAGTGCTACCTACCCAAAAGGGTAGCGAGGTAGTTTGGGGAGGTGCAGGATGCACTGATGCATCATATAGGATCATCTTTGCTAGACGAGCATGAGAGGCCTAGGGGTAGTAGATCCACCCCAATGATTGATGATTTTAGAGTGTCATTTAGTAGTTCCATTAGGATTTCAACCACACTGATGGGCATGGTGGGCATGATGGCAAAAGTGACTCTAGGGTGTCACAAATGATTTGATTAGTGCCTCTTTGGTTGATGACAAGCCCACCTATGTAGGGCGCCATAGTTACACTGTAAGGTCTCAAGGTCGCATGGAGTGCCATTTGCCATTTAAAATAGCATCTCAAAACTTGGAGAGGGGCAGGGCACTGCTTTGGGTTGATTTGCCTATGTGGTGGAGTGCCATGTAGACTCAAGGATATAGTGAACAACACCACATAAATATTGATTCACCTTTGTGATATGACACTGCTTATGAATATAACTTTGCCTTTGTGAACTAGAGTGAGTGCCTTTATAAAAGTCAACTCACCTTTGCTTTTGCCTATGGGATATTTAATTTTCAAAAACACACTAGGTTGACTAAAATTTGATGTTGTGGGCACTTTGAATGTGGGAGGTCCTTCTATTGCTCCACTTGAAACAACACACAGGTCAGATTATTGTGTAGAGTAGGGAATTTAAGTGATAATGCCCTATTTTCTCTTGGGCTTAATTAGATTTGGCCATGTGGCACAAATGCCTATAGTTTAGACGCACCTAGCTATGGTGACAACATAGGTTGAGAGATGGTAGAGCGAGGTCATCATTCCATTGTACCAATGGGGGAGGCCATTTATTTACCTCGGAATGATGACCAGTATGAGGTAAATAGTGGGCAGCTCGACCTGGTCAGTACAAGGGGATTGCCTCAAATTTCACATTGTTCATTAGTGCATTTGATGAGGGGGTTCCCAGATACCTCAGAGGCTGCTGCATTATGAGGGCTATTGTTTAGCATGATATGCAGGAGGACCAAGGGGATTGGCTCTTTATCATCATGACATGTATCACTTAGTCATTTATATCTACATACATGGTAGTCAACAACCATTCAAGGGGGCTATGATGTGCACAACTTACTTCCATGGGGCATGGATTTCATGGACACTGTTACATTATGCATAGTTAATTCGAGGACCATAGATAATGCAGTAGACTTGGCTGATAGGCCATACCTATGATCGTCTTTACTCTCTCATGAATCATGATAGAATCACAAGTGTATGAGTCTCTATGAGACAGATGCACCAGCCAGACATCAACAGCCAGGCTGAATTGATCTACTTCTCCTATTTACAATCCTTTCGGACATGACCAGGTTGCCCATAATTCTAGCATTTCACCTTGGACTTCTATCCAAGAGACTTTGATCTCCCCTCTAATTTTGATTTTGATTTCTTGTACTTCTTCTTGCCTTTCTCTTTCGGTCTTCCTCTGACAGCAAGATCTTCCTTCGCCATCTCAAAAGATTTTCTTCTCATCTCTTCTGATAGGAAAGAACCAACAACATCTTCCATCTTGAAATTCAATGTTGTACTACCAATAGCCATCACCAGATGATCCCAAGAGTCTAGCAAAGAACATATTAGAAGCATACAATGATCCTCTTCATTAGTCTTTACACCAATAGATGTTAATTGTGCAATCAACATATTAAATGTGTTCAAATGATCAGGTACAGACCCTCCTTCCTGCATTCTCAAAGAGTACAACTTCTTCCTCAGGAACAATTTATTCACCAAAGACTTCCCTTGATAAATAGATGCCAGTCTATTCCACAAGGAAGATGCAGTCTTCTCTTCATGCACATTGAGAAGAATTGAGTCTACCAAACAGAGCCTTATTAGCCCCTTAGAATTTCTATCTACAAGGTCCCAATCTTCTTGCTTCATGCCTGTAGGTTTCACTCCAGACACAACAATCCAAAGGTCATGATCCACTAAGAGATCCTCCATCTTAAGTTTTCACAACTCAAAATTGTTTCCATTGAACTTCTCTATTTCAATCTTTCCTACTGTGCTAGCCATCTCAATCTACAATTAGAAATTGACAAACTTCTACAAGACTCCCACTGAATATAATTGACACAATAAATCCAATGTATCCACAAGGATAACACAACTGGCCAGGCTCTGATACCACTTGTAAGGAAAGTCAAGGTGTGGAAACAACTCTCCTAACATCAAAACCTCAGGGAAAAATGCAGATATACTTTTAATTTTTCCATTACAGTTCAATTAAGATGCACTTTGAAATAAATATCAGAAACATAGAATTAGACAAACACACATGAATACGAGATATATGTGGGAAAACCCTTAAAGGAGAAAAACCCACCACACCAAGAGAAATCACTTTGTATTACAGTAATGGAGATTACATACAATTGTTAGACTTATCTTTCTGGTGTCTGTTTACAACAACATTCACCATGAACAATCTTGTACAGGAACCTTCAAGTTAAAGTCTACACAGAATAGAATTCATCCACTGATACAATTTGAATTGATACAACAACTGTTGATAGAACCAACCAATCACAATCTGCAATAATAGAGTATAACCATGTCGTTCCATGTCCATTGAGCTTCTTCACAGAACCGTCACAATGAACTATCTTCCAACTGTTCAGATTTGGCTTCTCCTATTGGTCCACAAGAGTCCACATAGGATGGTCAAATGATCAATAGAGATTCTAACTTTGTTGGCATCTCGGTGAGACACTAACAGTGTCTCCCCAATGCCCAAAAGCTTCATATCGATGTCGCCAAGAGTTATCATTATTGCCAAGATGTTTCATCAAGCTTACAACTAGTATCAGCATTAGTTTTCCTTTTGGCAAGACTATCGCTCTTTCCAATACATCTCAATGAGCCTTCTTGTGTTACACCAAAGCACCAAATAGTCGGCGAGACCTATCACTTTTTCCAGGAGATCATAGCGAGGTCCAAAAGTCTCATAGATGTGAGTTTACCATTCGACAAGAGTATTGTTCTTTGGTGAGACTACATATCGATGTCATAAGTCACACTGAAAAGTCATTCTATCGGTAGGACATATTTTTCTTGCCAGGACCTCATGCCGAGTCATTAAGGGTTATACCAAAGTCACATGTTATACTGAGCTCCAAAGAATAATTGGCAAGACTTAACACCTTCACCGAGAGTTCTTATTGAACACATATATGTTACACCGATGACCACCATTCGCCATGAGTCTTACCGAGAATATACTTCAACATCGGCAAGACATAAACACATCGTCGAGACAACATAACGAAACAATCATTGTTACTCCGATGAACCCAAGTGCATTCCCGTCGGTGAGACTTTAACTATTCGCTAGGACTTCTTCCCGAGTGTTGAAGTAACCCCAAAGCCCCTGGTCGCTATGAGTCTCCCCGACGCTTGATTGAATGGCCTATCGGCCAGAGATCTCCATGCGGTAAGAGGGCACCCAGAATACAATATGTCACAACAAAGACTCCAAAGTGTAACCGTTTGGTGAGACTCCTCCAAGGTCATAGCGACTTGAATAATACAACAAGATTAAAGCTGCTAGTCGGCCAGACATAAGAGTTGTCACATCGACTTGGCTCCAATGGAGGTTTTAGCCTGTGGGATTGAGACACACATTTATAACATAGGTGTCATCCCTAGTACCACTGGTGAGATAGAGGGCACCCAATTAGCCACCACTAGGTCCTAATCCTTGGGAAAAATAGATATCAACACTGTAGGCACATGTACAACTACTGATTAGGTAGTTCTTGCTGGCATAGGCTCAAATTCAAACCCTAACCTAGGAGAGGGATCAGGCAAGACAAGAGGTTGTGCAAGAGCACTAGATGAGATAGGATACTGACCTTAGTTTGGCTCTTGAGTTAGGGCGTAGACAACAGCTAGAGTTAGTAGCACAATAGGCATGGGTGTAGGCCATGGTCCTTGCAGAGATGTATGGGTAGGCCATGCATGAGGCCTCATATTATAGGATTTTGTATTACAAATCCTATCCATAGGAGCGTTGGAAGCTAGATTTCTCCCATATCAGCTAGGTTTCACTGAGAAAATCTTACGGGGGGGCATCAAGCAAACCATAAGGGTCCCACCATCAAAGTTGGGGAAGCCACTACAGTGGTCAGAAAAGCAAGGGGAGCTCGAGGCATTGATAGTGCTTAGAAAATTCCTTGATGGACAACCTAATTATATGATGTATATACATTCATTGGTTGAGTTTTGATTAGCCTCATGTATATTTTGTATGATGACATTATATATCTGATTCCGATGTATCATGACATTCAGCTTTTTTGATATATATATGAGATGACTTTGATGTGATTTATAGGAGGTGATGTTTTATTTTACCTTATGTGTTATGGATGTATGTATGGATATGATATGGATGGATGATCATGATAGTGCTATGATGTTTTATGTTTTATGATGTGATTCTTATCAATGCATGTATGATATATGTAATATATGATGGAGCTATTTTTATGGTTTCATTTATATGGTTTATACAATGGATGATAATGCAAATGTGATATTATGATATTCTTAGAATAACAAATCTATATTATACTAATGATAATGCATGTGAGATGGAATGTAATGCAATGGATATGTTTACTTCCTTTTCAGTAACTTTTTCAATGTGGTGTATGATGATGCATGATGTATGTATGAATGATGCAAAATGTGATTATTTTAAGATGCTTAGAATAACAAATCTATATTATGTAAATGCCTTAAATGATTATGCAATGAATGGATGATGTTTCCTATTATGATGATATTTATGGGTATGCAAGATACTGACGGTTTGTGGATGTAGGATGGATGCAAACAACTTTTTTTTGAATGTCATGATACCGTTGTAGTACGTGGAGATAATAGAAGAAAGAGAGGGATCAACCCTTGATTTTGAGAAGATGCAGGAGTCCAACAAGTCTATGAGTTATCGAGACTTTATTAGATATGAGGATTAGTGATGATGATTTATTTCTTATCTAGGGATTGGGGATGTAAAGAGCATTACTTTCCTTATGTTTGATAACATGCATCTAGATATGATCATCAAGGTATAGACAACCACGATGGTGTGGTATCTAGTGCGCTGGACTTTGACTCAACAAATAGATAGGAGTATCCCTGTTCACACTTGGAATGAAAAACCTTGTTAGAGTGTACTTCAGACATTTCAAACATCTCGGACCAAAAACATAGAAAGGAAAAACCTCCAAATGTAATAGTCAACAAGATATCCAAAACATCCTCCCTACATCTTGAACAAAATAAGCATGGGCAAGGTTATATTACAAGAATATCCAAAAAACATAGCAAACAAAAGATAATGATCAATGCCCCATTCCTTTCTCTCTAAATTGTTTTGATTAGACATTATTGAGAGGTCACTGGAATGAGCACAATAAGATAAATAAAAAAGAAAAAATCAAATAAACAAACAAGCTAATGTTCTTCATGCCACTAGCCAAGACTAAACTACGGTGATTACTGACGTTGATGTCCATTGTAGGAAGGATGTATCCTAGGACATGATGTTATGAGATGATTTTGAGACTAATGAGATGATAGGCTATTGATACCAAGAGTTGACTAACTTGTTTACCTATTGACCTAAACTTAAGACTTGTATGTTTGAGTTTACACTTTCAATTTTCTATACTTGTTTCTGATTGCCTTGTCTAAGATTGAAGATGATGAATGATTTATTATGAGTGGATGTTTATTACAAGTGAACATGAAATGGGATGGATGATTTTTAGTATTTTGAAATTTTTTGAGGCTATTTTTTTGGGGAGATTTTTGAGATATTTTACAAATGTTTTGATATTTAGATTTTCCATTTTTTTTGTATTTTCTAATATTTTACCCAAGAACCTAACCTAAAGGCTTATTTTAGGGGCCTCAGGGGTTGATCAAAGATTAGCCTTGCCTATATTATACACATAGAGACCACGTAGTTCAACTGACACAGACTCATTTATTGATGAATTATGAATAGTGGATTGTAAGTTTTATTATGACGGACACCTAAAGAACCTATCCTAGGGGCCTTGGGGGCTGATCAATGTTTAGCCTTGCCTATGTTATACATGTAGAGACCATGTAGTTTGACATGATGGCTCTTCTTTTTGACTCTTTTTTTTCTCTTTTTGACCTATTTTTTTCTATTTTTGACCTATTTTTTTGATTTTTTGATATGTTTTGGATGTTTTTGGTTTTTTCTAATTTTATGAATGGTTTTGGATTTTCTAAGGATTAAGGAAGACTTAAAGAATATACATGAATATGATCTGATACAAGCATAAGGACATGCCCCCAACATGATGCGATAGACAAGCTCAATATAGGCAGGACAAACTGACCTTGGAAGCATGCCAAGTAGTACTAAGATGGAACATAATATCGACATAGGATCAAGCTATGATACACATGCAGATGGGAAATGGAAAGAATGATGGGATGTGATGGGTGAATGTGATGGAAAGAAATGGAGGGTGATACAGAACAAGCCATGAATCCATGGTGGATGGAAAGTACTTTATTTGCACAAGGTGCCTGATTTCCAGGTTTTCACCAAGGTACTTGCCCAAAGTGCCACAAAACTAGTTTTCACTAGAGGATGATTTTTTTCTTTAATGTTTTCAATCATTTTTCTAATTTTTTTGGATTTTTAATTTTTTTAATTTTTAATTTTATTTTGGATTTATACCTTGCAAGGTTAGGCATAAAACATTTTGAGATGGGAGCCATTGATGGGCTCCTGCAATGGCTCACCTTCTAGTGTGGACAAATAATATTCCCTTGACTTGTAGCTTTCTATGATGATGAAGGGCCCCAACCAATTGGGTTTGAACTTTCCTTTGTTGTTTGGATTCAGTACATTCTTCTAATTTTCCTTCAAAATGAGCTCTTTGACTTGGAATGACTGACTCGTGATCTTCTTATTATAGTTTTGTTTGAGACACTTTTGGTACACCTATAGATGGTTCAAAGCATCCATGCACCACTCATCCAACAATTCTGGCTCATTCAATCGTGACACCCGATACTCCTCATCCATAATAATATTCTACAATGATATTCTCAGTGATGGGATCTCAATCTCAATAGGAAGGATGTCTTTTGATCCATATACCAAGGAAAAGGGGGCTGCACCTGTAGGTGTTTGAATACTCATTTGGTAGGCCCATAAGGCAAGGTTTAGCTGTATGTGCCATTCACAACCAACTTCATTGACTATTTTCTTGAGAATCTTCAGGATGGGGGTAGTATGGGGTAGAGAAGCAATGTTGGATATTGAATTTTTGGTATAGCTCACAAACATTCTGGTTTTTGAAAGGTGTCTCATTATTTGAGATAAGGGATTGGGGAACATCGTAATGAAAAATGAAGTAATTCAAAATGAATTTGTAAATATACTTCCCTATGATATAGGTCATGGGGATGGCTTCTACCTACTTTGTGAAGTATTTTGTGGCAGTGATAATGAACTTGTGTCCATTGGATGAGGTGGGTGTGATTTTTCCGATGAGATCGAGCCCCCATTGTCAAAAAGGGCCAAGGTGTTATAATTAGTTGGAGCTCCTGAGCTAATGCATGGTGAGGTCTCCATGATGTTGGAATTGTATACATTTTCTAACATAGTCCTGAGATTCTTTCTCCATAGTAGGCCAGTAGTACCCCCATCCTTAGCAGTTTCTTGGCCAAGGTCATACCACTAGAGTGCAAACCACAAATTTTGTCGTGTACCTCTTTTAAAGAATTCAAAGCTTCCTTTGGGTTAAGGCATCACAATAGGGTACCTTTGATACTCCTACAGTAAAGGGTGTATCCTAAGATGACAAAGAAAGATGAATTTTTAATGAAGGTTCTCTTGAGGTTTGGGGTGATGTCAATAGGGAGGACTCTTATTTTTAAGTAGGTGAATATTCCATGGTACCAACGATCACAGGGACCAATGATTTCATACACGAACTCAGATTCTAGTACCTCAAAAGCTAGTACAAGAAGCTTCTCTACAAGGAATTCATGCTTAGGGACGGTCCATGGGATATCTAGTAAAGATCCAATTGTAGCCATTGTGTCAACTATTCTCATGTTTACCCTTCGTATATGCTCAAATGTTATGTCAATGAAGAACTCCTTGAGATCCTCCACCAATTTTTTTATAAGGTAAGTTTGTCATCCTTAGTCTCATATTCATTCTTGACCTGGTCGATAATCAAGTGTAAGTCCCCATAGACCTTGAGTGCCATGATTTTCCATTGTACTGTAATAAAAAGTCCTATGACAAGAGCTTTGTACTCCACAATGTTATTGGTGCAAGGGAAAGATAACTTGTATGATTCCAGGATACAATCCCCTTGTGGTGTGATGAAGAGGACTCCCACTCCTAACCCATGTTGTGTGTACGATCTGTCAAAATATACCTTCCAATGGTCTGCAACGTTTAGGTTGAAAATGAACTCATCTGGAAATTATGATACCAGTGGGATCTTAGCATATATAGGTTCTTTGACCAATTGTTATACAATTAATTGTCCCTTAATCACTTTCTGTTCCACATATTCAATGTCATATTCTATCAAGATCATGACCCACTTATCGATTCTTCCTATGAATGTTGCCTTAGAAAGAAAATACTTTAGGGGATCTATCTTGGCGATGAGCTTGATCTGATGAGCCAACATATAGTTCCTGAATTTTTGTGAGGAAAACACTACTGCAAGGAAAGCCTTCTCAATGAACGTGTAATTTAGCTTGTGTCCCACAAAGGTTCTACTGATATAGTAAATGGCTCTCTCTTTCCCTATTTCATCATGTTCAACTAGAAGAGCCCCAAGTGCTACTGCCATAGCTGATATGTAAAGGATCAATGGTTTGTTTTGGATTGGTGGCATGAGGATTGGCGGTGTCAACAAGTATTCCTTGATTTGATTGAATTCCTAATTGTATTTCTTGTCCCATTTTTAGGCCATTCCCTTGTGAAGGAGATGAGTGTATGGGATGGTTTTATTAGTTAACTGTGCTATGAATCTAGGGATTGATTGAAGCCTTCCCTATAGAACCCTCAATTCTTTTAGAGTTCAGGGTGCTTCCATATCAAGGATTACTTTGACTTTTGTAGGATCTATCTCAATTCCCCTCATTGATAAAATATATCCTAGCATCTTTCCTGACATGACACGAAAGAAATATTTCTCGGGATGGATTCATACCTTATATTCTTCCAGTCTACCAAAGATTGGGCCCAACATTGATATGTGGTCCTAATGTTTTCTTGATTTGGATAGTATATTTTCCACATAGTCCTCTATATATTTGTGGATCATGTCATGAAAAATAAAATTCATAGCCCTTTTGTATGTGGCTCCAATGTTCTTTAACCTAAATGGAATCATATTCCAATACTAGGTGCCCCATGGATAAGTGAAGGCTATTTTATGTTGGTCATCCTTTACAATCATAATTTGGTTGTACCCTGAAAAATTATCCATCAATGATAGCATTTTGTGCCCTATCATCAGATCCACAATCACGTCTATGTTAGGAAGATGGAAATAATCCTTAGGGAATGCTTTGTTCAGGTCCCTAAAGTTAGTGTAGATTCAGATACCCCAAGTAGGCCTAGAAATAGGTACAAGGTTGAAAACCCATTCAAGATAATCAATGGGTCATATGAAGATATTGATGGGTTTTTTATGCACTTTCTCAACACAAGTAGTGCGTAGGTGCACTACCTCTCTTGAAAGGTAGAAATTTGCAAACAAGTTACAAATTACTACCCCAAGGTCTCTCAGGTGTTAGGTCTTGACATGCATGGAATTTCTCAGTTGTTTCAATGTGATTTTGCTAGTAATCACAGGGAAAATTTGCAGAGTTAAGTTGGAAGGAAGTTAGATCCTCAAATGGAGTTCCTGAGAAGGGGGATTTAGTGTTCAATTGTTGCAGGTTCAAATAGAAGTTTTAAACTCGTATTTCAACTTAAGATTTGGCTTTACAATGTGCAATGAACCTTAGCATAGGTTATTTATAAAAAAAGGGAAAAAGGGGGGAAGGGAAGAGAGAAGGTTCCTAGATCTAAAATTCAGTAGTGAGCAGTGATCATGGAGGATTCTACTATGGAAAACCTTCCTAAAACATAATTTCACTTAACTAGATTATATCATAGTCTAATGAAATTTGTGCAAGCTTCTAAGGACTGCCGATATTCAATCATTCATTTACCATAAGCATGAAAAAACAATGGAAATTTAGAGTAGCTTTCAATTTAAGTCTAGACTAACTTTACATAGTTGTCTACCATCAATAAATAGAAAAAAGTATGGACCAGAAAGGTTGCCAACACATAGCATAATGCTTCAAAACCAATGAACAACATTATCTAATCTACTAAAGCAAGTTAAAACATGAAGAACAACAAAGTAAATCTACTTCAAATTAGCTAACTATGGGAGAAGAACCATGTAACATGCAATAGAAACTCAAGAGTCCACCAAAAGCCAATGAAATTATGAACTTCTCTGACAAGAGAATATGCTTTCTTTTCCACATTGTCATATCTTAGTTCAACATCCTTCAAGGGAGCACTCATGAAGGTGATTGGGTGCTCATTTTTGTCATTGTCCTTTTGAGCTAGGATGCTAGCACATGAGTGATATGAAGCAAATGAATAGATATAGAATGGTTTTAGGTAGTCTAGGCTAACTAGGAGAGGTTCCTCAACAATAGCTTTCTTAATATCTTCAAAATAATTCTTTGCTTCTGGGGTCCACTCGATCTTAGCATCTTGTTTCAACATGGAATTGAGTGGCTTGACAATTTGAAAAAATCCTATGATGAACTTCCTCATGAAGTTGATCTTTCCATAGAAAGATTTGAGTTCTTTCTTGCTACCTTGTAGCTAAATATTTAGCAAGGATTAGATGCGCTCAACATCTATGGAGATTCCCTTCTCTGAGATGATGTGCCTGAGCAACTTTCTGTTAGTGACTTCGAAGATGCATTTATTTAGGTTAAGGGAAACCCCAAATTCTCTACACCTTTGAAAGACTCTGCATAAGTTTGTTACATGATCACTCTGCTTCTTTGAGAACGTAGTCAAATCATCCATGTAGATGATTATGCACTTTCCAATCAGATCTTTAAAGGTAATGTCCATAGCATGTTGGAAAGTGGCATCAACATTGATGAGCCCAAATGGCATTCTTCTATAGGAAAAAGGTGTGCCACTTGGTGGTAAATGTTGTTTTGCAGCAATCTTCATACTGCACCATGACTTGGTTGTATCTGGAGTACCCGTTCAAGAAGGACATCATCTGTGAACCATTGATGATCTACAGTATCTCATCCAACGATGGAACTAGATAGTTGTATTTCTCTAAGGCTCTGTTCAAATTATAGAGTCCATGCACAATATGATTTCTTCGTTATTTTTTCTGACTAGAGCCAAATTAGCCACCCACATGGAGTGCCTAAATGGAAAGATGATTCTGGCTAAAAATAGTTTCTACACTTCTTTGTAGATGATAGGCTCCAAAAAGGCATTGATGGGGCATTGTCTTTGTCAAAATGATCATACATTAGACTTGAGAGGGATGGTATGTGTAATGATGGAGGTATCATAGGTCTTCAAATCTTCACAGCTCCATGCTACCACATTGTGATACTTTCGCAAAGTACAAACAATCCCTTTATTTTCTTTTGCAATGCATACCTTGCCAATAAAAATATTTTTAACTTTCTCAGTTGTTTCGAGGTTGTGGATGTCGCACTAGTTGCTTATGGACTCCTTCTTGACTTGCTAATCTTGATCTCTAATTTGATTCAAGTCGAATATGTGATCAAGCTGAACCATACCTCTTGGGATTGTGTTGGTTTTGAGGTTGATGGCCCCCTCTATGTCAAGTTCATCTTCTTCTAGATCAACTTCATCAATTATTTGTGTGGAAAACACGTCAAAACTCATTATAAACTCCAGGATATGCTTATCATCATTGAATACTTGGAAATGAGTGACATTTTCTTTCATATATGGGGTAGATGTTAGCTCAACTATGAATGTCCTGAGATCAGATAGAGAAAAAGGCTATAATGTACTAGCTACTTGAGCCAAGGAATATTTGGTTTAATTTTGGGAATGTGGGATCAACTATATATTGAAGGCATCTAAACTTTGTAAGAGATCCCAGAATCTATGCCTATAGTTTTCTAGCCTTTTGTCATGGCAAGAGTACAACTTCCTAATTTGTTTGACTACCAACTCAGAATCACCGAAAACTTGCAATATTTTGACATTCTTTCTCAGAGCCCTTAAAAGACCATGTACTAAAGCCTCGTATTCTGCTACATTGTTGGGACAATAGAACTAAAGTCTATTGGTAGAAAAGTAAGTCTTACTCATGGAGCTGATAAGTTCAAACTAGGCTCTAGTTCCTTGCTTGGACTTGGATCCATCAAAGTTTAGCATCTAGAACTTGGAAGGATCTTTGACGCTCAGATCAATCATGCATTTATCCCTTTTGGACTACATGCTTTCATCCATAACCTCTGGAGTAGGCATTGCTTTAGTTTTATTGAAGGAAAACTCCTATGCTAGCACCTCATTTTGAGGAGTGACTAATCCTTTGACATGTTCCACTACTGCTTGGAACAAGCAACATTCGAACTCAGAGTGGGTAGTGTTGTGAACTTTGCACTAGTTTGGGAGTAGGAGCTCTTAGAAGTCCATTCTGGCTCCTAGACTAAGTTGATTTTGTACACACTTCTCCATGAAATCTTGAAATTTTTCTAGCAATCCCAAATTTCCATCTTCATAAGGCTCATCATCTTCTGAATCCACTAAATTTTTTGTGCTTTGAGGCACATGGGCCAAGTTCGTCAAAGGAATGCATTACACTAGGAAGAATTCTACAACTAGTTCTATTTCTCGAGGCTTTGCTTCTTCCTGATAAGCAAAGGGGCAATAATTTCCCAATTCCATTTCAAAAAACAACACCTCATTGATGTTGTTATATTTCATGATCATGAATTTCATTTGTTGCTCTCGACCTATGCAAATCTAGTTTGGTAGCCCCTTCCATGGCAACCACATATGAGAAAAATCCGTTGCAGTGCACCCATTCAATGCATGGGTTAAGTCCTATCCCAAGATGATTCCATATGTGTCAGGAATGTCTACAACTCGGATGTCAATTACCTATTGCACCCTTAGATCTACAACAATCTGCATCAAAATGTGGTTGATCTCTCCAATGATGTTGACCTTGGTCTTGTCCAATTGGGTCACTTTCCCCCTTGAAGGTGTGGGGGTAATCCCAAGGGCCTTGCACACAGCCAAAGGCATGAAATTGGCTAATGCTCTAGAGTCAATGAGACAATTTTGTATATTCTTTCCAAATATTTTAATTGTGGTGAGGAAGGGTGGTGTTTCAAACTTTCCTTAGAATAATCCCATAGGCATGTTGACCTGGGCCATTTGAATCTTGTCTTTGTCATTGGAATTTTCCTTAGTTTGCACTGGGGTCTGCTCCTTGGCAGGTTGATTTCTAGCTTGTTGGTTTGTGGAGGCATCCTTCTTCCTGCCTATGATCTCTTGGATTATGGGCTCCTTTCGAGGCTCTTCAAAGGTGACTCTCTTGGTAGGTATTTCTTGTATTGATTTTGAGGAGGGGGTTCCATTAATAACCCTAAAAAAAGAATTCCTAACTGTAGGGACCTTGAGTAGCTCAAAGGTAGACAAGCTAATTTTAACTTTCTTAAATTCTTCAACAACATATTCCCCCATTTGCTCAATTTCGGTCTCAAAGGATCTACCTATGGACAAGCTAGCTAGCTAGCTCTAGGTTTGATTAGGCTATTGGTTGTTGTTCAAGAATTTTCTGGGCACATGGGGATACCTAGGATTGTTGCTAGCATTGGGGTCAGGCGGGGTGCTAAAATTATTAGGAGGGGTGGAGGTAGTGAAAGGTCCTCTTGTTTGTTTGTTTCTCAAGTAATATGGAGTGGCTTTCTAATGGAAAATTTGGACCTCATCTTCATGAAACTCATCCTCATCTATGAGGCCATTATCTACTAAATTAAAGAGATGATACAAAGCTTCTTTGTTACTTACCTCTTGTGCTTCTTCATTTTTGGCAGAAGGGGTCTCGATCTCGGGCTCATTGCTTTTGCTCCATGGGAACAGAGCCTGGTTGACCACAAGACAAGAGGAATCGTAGGGATTGGATGGAACTATGTCTCTGCAATTCAAACTCTCAACAACATTCTAGAACTCCACTTGAAAAATCTCCACGACTGTCTAGAATTCGGGGCAATCCAACTTGGAATGCCTATTTGTCTTATAAATCCTACACCATCTAGATAGAGTAGCTTCAACAAGATACACTTTGTTAGTTGTCTTTTCCATGTTAGCAAGTTGATCAAGAGGAGTGGGAACACCTCCGTTGTTCGATCTTGTATTCCACATTCTATTCTGTCTCTGGGAGGGTCTCCTTTCAAACTTCAGATTGGAGTTCTATTCTTGCTCATAATTTTGTCCAAATGAGGTACTTGCCTTGTGGTTATCTTAGCTTTCTCGATTGAGATTAGCTTGAATGTTGTGTTGAGAAGCTTGTAGCTGGCTATTTTGATTTATCAAGTGTGTCATCTCTGTGGACATCTTTTGAATCATCTTCGTTAGCTCATCCAGCTGGTCCTTCCATATGTTGCTTGGTTGCAGTGTTTGATTCTAAAGGAAGACAAGTTGTGCCACCAGCTGATTTTGCTGAGCAGGTGGGAATTTAGGCCCTTGTAGGTATAGGGGAACTTGAGGCTATTTTGAATACACTTGTTGTTGTTGAGGCTACAAGTAGTGAGGAATTGGGGGTTCCTGGTTCATAGATTTCCTAGGATGGGGCACTAGAGGTAGCTAAAAAACTTGATTGATTAGGGGCATCTGTTGTTGCAATGCTTGAGTAAGTCCCTAAATCTCAAGAGAATGAGCCACCTACCCCAAGGAGGTTAGTGGACCAGAGATGTTATGACCCAAGTTAGTGTTGGCAATAATTGCTTCCGCATAAGCATCTACTAATCTAGTTATAGGTGGTTGCATTCTCTTCACCAGCATAGCCGTGAGGTTGTCCAATGATGTGTAATAGATTGGAAAGGTAGTAGCATCATTAAGTGCATATGGGGCTTGCAACCTTATGTAGGCTCGGTGGAATCAATAATTGAAGGAGCTAATTGGCTTGTTGATTTCCCTATGAACTATCATGAATTGTCGATATAGCTCTGAAGGGCTGATTGGAATCTTATACTTCTGCAAGAAGGCATTCATCAGTAAATCCCAAGATGTGATGGAACCCACCGACAAGTTAATTTACCAATAGAAGGCCTCTTCCCCCAATGAATAAGGGAAAATCCTACATGCCACATCTTCCTAATCGATCTACATGTCTTTCAATGTTTGATTGGAATATCTTGATGTGTTCTTTAGCTGTCCTCTATGGGTCTTGAGGATTGAACTTCGAACAAAAGCTCTCCAGATTCTTAGGCATATCATGGTAAGTGTTGAAGTGAAATAGAGAAGGATTTTTCCCAAGCCAAGCCATGAGGGGAGGTAGAGGTGGTATGTGTTGTTGAACAATAACCTGGGGCTGCACAGGGGCAACAACAGTTGGGACTACACCTTGGACTTGGAGGGCAGGGAAAGAGGGAGCACCCCAGCTGTGGTAAGCAAGAGGTGGGAAAGCAATGTGGTATGGTTGAATGTAATGAATAAAGGTGAAGGAAGTCTACTAATTCTGAGGTGAATGGAGGGAGAAAGGAGCTGAAGATGAAGGTGAAGTGGATGGAATGTAAGAGGAAGGAGAGGCCGAGTCCTCTCTCCTAGTTCTTCTATCCCTTGTGGTAGGCTGTAATTCCTAAAATTCCCCTTTATTTGGAGTGGACCTTAAAATTATTTGGGAACTCTCACGGGAGAGTGAATCACCTCGATCTAGCTTAACTCAAAGGCCCTCTTTCTAGTGCCAGTTCTACTGATGGGTGTTATATGTACTTTCTCAACATAGGTAGTGTGTAGGTGGAATACCACTCTTGAAAGGTAGAAATCTACAAAAAAGTTACAAATTACTACCCTAAGGTCTCTCGAGTGTTAGGTCTTGATGTGCATGGAATTTATCAGTTGTTTCAATGTGATTTTTCTGGTAATGATAGGGAAGACTTATAGAGTTAAGCTAGAAGGAATTTAGATCCTTAAATGGACTTCCTGAGAAGGGGAAGTTAGTGTGCAATTTTTGTAGGTTTAAACAATAGTCTTAAAGTCCTATTTCAACTTAAGATTTGGCTTTACAATGTGCAATGAACCTTAGCATAGGTTATTTATAAAAAAAAGGAAAAAGGGGCAGGGGAGAAAAAAGGTTCCTAGATCTGAAATTCAGCAATGAACAGTGATCATGGAGGATTCTACTATAGACAAGCTTCCTAAAACAAAATTTCACTGAACCAGATTATATCAAAGTCTAATGAAATTTGTGCAAGCTTCTAAGGACTGTAGATATTCAACCATTCATTCACCATAAGCATGAACAAACAATGGAAATTTAGAGCAGCTTTCAATTTAAATCCAGACTAACTTTACACAACTGTCTATCATCAATAAATCGTAAAAAGTATGGACCAAAAAGGTTGCCAACACACAATAGGATGCTTCAAAACCAATGAACAACATTATCTAATCTACTGAAACAAGCTAAAACATGAAGAATAGCAAAGTAAATCTAGTACAAATTAGCTAACTATGGGAGAAGAACCATGTAACATGCAATACACACTCAAGAGTCCACCAAAAGACAATGACCTTCTATTAAAATTTCTGCAACATACCTTTACAACAACTCAAATCTTTCTTGAAAATGAGAGGAGACCCCCTATTTATAGTGCTCCAAAAGAAAAATGAATGGCCAAGATTGATTTGCATTGTATGGCCAAGATTCACTACAAACTAGGGTTTCACCTATCCCCAAATATATTACAATTTAAAATACATTCCTTGTCTCTTTCCCTATTTTTTCCTCTTGTGGCAGCACTATAGCAATTTTGTCTTTTGCTGATTTCCCTTTTTTTGTAGCTACATTGTGAGGAATTCACCATCAATCACAGGAATTTCTTCATTTCTCTTCATGGTGGCGTACTCCACAAAATTTTTGATCAATTCCTAGAGCTTGTTCCATTCTAAGATATCAGATTGGATCACCTGGAAATTCAGCCTCCTTGATTTCTCTGTGATGGTATCCCAATCCTTGTCAAATTTTTGCACATTCTTGATCACCTACTCAGACTGAGAGAAGGATCTCGTAGAAAAACCCATGAAGTTTGGAATTAGTGCATCCAGAGTCCCATTCTCCATTTTCTTATGAAATTAGGGCTTTATCTTTTTAGGATCCAACTCAACTATAGGCACATCAAAGTTTGTCATCAGCTTTATGTATTCTTCATAGACAACACAAACTTCTTTGATCCAATAATCTTAATCTTGACCTCACAGAGCACTTGCTCCAATACCTCCTTTCTATGGTCAACGCTCAGTTTCTACATCTCTATGAGCCAATGATTTCCTTTAGCTAGAGAAAATTCCTTTTCCCAAGATCCCTTAGGTACCTTGAGGGTAGCCTCAAGCTTGGGGTAAGTGATCCTATATAGCTCAAGGAAGTCGGTGTAGAAATTTCTTATTCCCAAGAATACTCTTGGAAACTCCAAGAATTTTTTGGTCGTCTTGACCATGTAGCCGATGCCCATGTTTCCATTGTAGACAACTTTCTTGAACCAATCCTCTGTGGCTTTTTTCCAATTCTTTCTCTTCTCTAGTTGATCAATATGGACTTTGGACAATAATTGTGGTAGCACTGAGGATGTGGTGGGAAGCT